>CM076579.1:302395990-302670990 GCA_034641835.2 Pinus albicaulis | reverse complement strand
TGGGAAACAGTTATGAGACAGTTACCTACCCTCTGGAATAAAGGGAATTCCAGAAGGAGGGTAGGGGTTCTCAAAAATGGCTGGAAAAGAGGAAGGAATTTTCTAGAGCTGGATAGTAAACCAGTTGAAAATTACTTCTGAGACTCTTGTGGCCAGGATTTTCTTTTGTGTCTGTTGACTGGATTATTCCTGAGGTCACAGAAGGAGAAAATCAACCATTAGTTTCCCGTGGTACTGTCCAAGTTCTGGAGCTCGGGGGCAGGGTGAGGACGTGATTTCCTCCCTTGAAGGTTGGGAGGACCACCGTCAGAAGAAGTTTACCCAGCACAGATAAGTAAACTATAGTCTGGTAAATTCAGAGCATCTGTAGATTAATTATTCTTTTAGTTATTTCTCGTTTCTACTGTGATCTGGAATAGGAAACGGATTACTGGTAATTAGACACAGATTTCTGCAGATTACATAACAAGAATATTATTATGGAAAAGAAAACGAGTGCCAGTAGTGAAAAGATTAGTATATAGTGAGAGATGTTACTGGTATTAATGTTATTTTTTTTTGGTACAGCAAGATTGCCTCAAGAATTCTTTAAGGTAGAATTATTTATACTGTTCACTGATTATCGGCAGATTTCGCCTGAACTCCCAAAACTCTATATGAAAAGAAGCAAAGCTTGGTCACTGCGAAATACGAATCATCCGTTGCTCTTACCAGAAACTCTTTTAAAAGAAACATTTATACGCTTCACGCATATCCATGCATGGTTAAAAAAAATGTTATTATTTTCTTTTAAGAACCGTTGGAATACCAGAAACAATGTAAAACTTTAGAGGTTCACATATTATAGTATCCCAATCAAAAGTTGTGGAAAACCTAAGAAAAGATTAGCTAATTCTAAATAAAATATAGTGGATAATGGCCTGGGACGAGCTTGTGAACGGGGTTGGTAGAGAAACCACTCCCCGCTCCTGCTCACGGAATACCATCTATACACAGTCCCTGTAAGGCGGACTGGTGCCATGTTCCTAAGGGAAAAATAGATTTAAAAGTTACCTGAGCATTGTAACATAACCCTGAAGCGGAGATAATTGTATAAAGCTTTACAATGAAACAAAGCAGAAGCCCTTGAGCTATTAGAAAGAAGCTACCGATTTAATTTGCGAAAAACAACCACGAAACTTTTATAGAAGCAGGTGGAAAGAGCCGAGCAATAGATCTTTTAATGCAATACATTCATTCAGGTAGTAAGGAACAGAAACAGAATTTGTATTGGCATTTTATAACGTAGAAATCACAACAAACCCTACAGGAAAACATGTTGTATTCATTTCTTCTCATAATATAAAGACTGAACAATTCTGTAGAAAGGGGAGAACCGCATTTAGAATTCTGGAAAATAAAAGTTCAGTCCCATTACATGCATAGATTCATAACAGTCTCTTAATGAAACCGGCGGAAATAATTCCTATCTCCACAAATGGAGTAAAAGCTATAAATCCAGCGGAATCATAACCGCGCTAGGCAGGTGCGAAATCTCGTTAAAAGACAAGAAAACTACAACCAATTTAAGGATAAAAAGTATTAACGTTACAGCAAAACGACTCATTGCCCAGAGTCATAACACTCTGCCCATCAATAAGTCAATCTGACTACATAAACCTTAATTCCGGATAAGGCCTATAGCTGTAGAAAAAATTTTCCAGAGCTTCCATGAGATAACAACCTACTGACCTGGAGTACCTGCATTTTGTGAATAGGAAGGACTATCAGTGGCGCCGAGCCGTGGAAAAGGCTAAATGCGGAACCCGGGGTGGTAAAAGAAAAAAAACGAACATGCAACGAGATTAAAATACAACCAGTTAGACGCAGCATTTAACATGTAGAATAGGTTGGTCGAAACTGAACCTGTGAGGTTAAATAGGGGGCGGGGTATGAAAACCTTACCTATGGAAGGAGACTTCTTCGCCAGCTGGGTTGCTCCTGGAGAGAGAGAAAACAAACAAAACAAGTTTAATGGTAATAATGCAAGGTGAGTTGTGGCAGGATTGCGATTATTATTTTGTAAATTCCAAAAGACAGAGAAGAATCGAACCTCTTACCTGTAGACGCCGGCACGGAAGTTTGGAGATTGGTACACCGCGATGTGGCAAGACTAGCTCTAAAACTCGGCATGGAGTGCATTGCAGAACGAAACCAGACTCGGATTCCTCGCAGAGGTTCCTTGCAGAGCATGGCTCGGCTCCCTGAGATAGAAGAACTTGGTAGAATGATCGAGTTCTTCGTTGGGTGGGTGTTTTGCCGTCGTATGGCTTTTGCCTTACCGAGAAACCTTCGCCTTGATGACGCCGTCCTGTAGAAATTAATTACCCTGTACAGTATTGCGTGGAGGTCCAGATGAACCCGCCACGTTTGTAGAATAGATCAACAGGTGGTAGGGTAAACCTCCATATATGGTGGAGCGATTAATGTTGTAGCACCAATCTCTGCTTTGGAAAGTATCAGATCTGGATCAACATATAACTCACACCTTAACGCATTTATTTTGACTTGATAACCTTCTGTCCTATACATTTATACCACCACCATGTGCCATGTGAATATTATAAAGTAGAATTTTACGATATATCATAGTAAAATTTAATCTGTGGATTTTGGGGTAAGGGTTCGCAAGTAGAGAATACCATGATTTTCCGTATTGTTGGGTAGAAGGAAAATGAATAAAGTCAGTACTGTTAAATTTTTTTTTTATCGTGAGTATTTTTCTATGGGTGATTGTTACAAGTGGTATCAGAGCTAAGTTCCTACACTGGGATCTTAAGGGTCTACTAACAGTGTTTTCGTGATTAGTGCACCGAGGAGAGCATTAGCGATGACAGCCCAACCGCCGCATGAGGGGACTCAAACCCCCACAGTTTTGAACCCAGAAATGTGGGTACAGTTGACTGTAAAGCAGCACCAAAAGACTAGTCGGTTGCTAGAGGAACAACAGCAGCAAACTACCTTCTTGCTAAGTACGGTACAGCAACTTCAAGAGGAAATGATGAGAGTTCGAAGGGACAATGAGAAATTAATACAGGATCAAGAAAGGATCCTGAAAAGTTTATCCGATAGACAGAACCAGGGGACCAAACACCCCAGTGCTGAGAATGAACCAGCAACAGAGCCAGAAGATCAGCAGATCCTGAATAATGATGAGGACAAAACTGAAAAGAGTGTTTCTCAGAAAAGTAAAAATAGAAACTATCAAGAGGCAGAGTCGGGCAACGTGTCTGGTCAGCAAGACCTGAAAAGACAAAGAGTGGAACTCCAAGGATAATTTCGCAAGATTAAGCCACCGACATTTGACGGTGAGGCAGAAGAAGCGGCGGAGGCTTGGCTGATAAACATAAACAAATATTTCCAGGTTTATGAGTACAGTAGCAATTTAAAGGCCAGGCTGGCTATATATCAATTACGGGACAAAGCCACCTTGTGGTGGGAAGAAGTGAAGAATGTGCGCATAATAGATGAACGCGACATAACCTGGGAATTATTCCAGCAGTATTTTAAGGATAAATACCTGACAGAAAGGTTCTATGAAGACAAGGCAAAAGAATTTCATGATCTCAGACTAGGACAGATGTCTATAGATGAATTTGTGACAAGATTCACTTCGCTGCTGCGATATGTACCTTATCTCCGAGAAGAAAAGGCCAAGGTACAGAGATTTTTGAGCAGTTTACCTGCTCATATGAGGGAACGAATAGAATTCGTTAACCCCAGGACAATGGATGAGGCCATCCGAAAAGCACGGTTGTGCTATCAGCAAAATAAAATTAAGAGTGATGTGGGAAAAGGATGGCAGCCGAAGAAAAGCCAGAGAAACAACTCTACCTTTAAAAGCGGTAAAAACAGCAGCTTCAGGAATGCAGCACGTGCTACAATCAGCAAACAGTTTGGGAAGAATCACCAAAGAATAAAGTGGCCAGTTGAAGAGAAGCCCACAGAAGCGTCAAGTAAACCTGATTTAGGACAGAACTCTAAACCTCCCTTGCAATGTTGGGGCTGTGGGGAGGCTCACTATTTTAAAAACTGTCCTAGGCGAAACAAAAGTGAAACTGTAGAAAATCTGCAGGAGGCATCTACAGTAGGAGATGTGACGCGCAGTGTACATCGTATCAACGCAGCGCTAGAGGATCGGCAGGCGGATTTTCAACCAACGATGGTTGAATTAGAAGGTACATTACTAACTAAGCCTGTTTCAATTCTGGTTGATCCCGGAGCGAGTCTGAGTTATATCAGTCCTAAGTTGGTAGAGTTATGTGTATTAAAAGAACAGAAATTTAAGAACTCATGGCTGGTACAGTTAGCCACTGGGGCGAAACGTAAAGTAACAGCAAAAATTCCTAACTGTGTGCTGGAAGTGGCAGAACAGCAGATAAAGGTAGACCTAAATATCTTACCGCTGGGATCGTACGATGTGTTATTGGGTATGGATTGGCTGGAAAAACATTGGACGGTGGTAGACTGTAAGGAGAAGACCATCACATATAGAAAACAGGATGGTACGCGGAAAGTAGTTCAAGGAGTTAAAAAGCCTGTACAATTACGACCAATAACAACATCTCAGCTGGGTAAGTGTATTAGGAAAGGGTGTCAGTTGTATGCTATTCAAGTGGGATACACCGACTCTAAGGAAAAGGCCCCAATATTGGAAGATATCCCTGTGGTGCAGGAATTTTTAGATGTATTTCCGGAAGAAATTCCTGGTCTACCACCCAAAAGGGATATTGACTTCACTATTGAGCTGCTGCCAGGTGCCTCACCGGTATCAAGAGCTCCATATCGAATGAGTGTGCCAGAGTTAACAGAATTAAAAATACAGTTGCAAGAGTTGCTAGACAAGGGCTATATCCGTCCAAGTGTGTCACCTTGGGGCGCTCCAGTCCTTTTCGTTAAAAAGAAAGATGGGACAATGCGCATGTGTATGGATTACAGACAGCTTAATAAGCTAACTGTCAAGAATAAGTACCCTTTACCAAGAATTGACGACTTGTTTGAATAGGTGAGAGGGGCTAAAGTATTTTCCAAAATTGACTTAAGATCCGGATATCATCAAGTTCGGATTAAAGATGAGGATATCTGCAAAACAGCCTTCCACACCCGATATGGTCATTACGAGTTTGTTGTACTGCCCTTTGGATTAACAAACGCGCCGGCAACATTTATGAGGTTAATGAATGGCGTGTTTCATCAATTTCTAGATAAATTTGTACTCATCTTTATTGATGGCATTCTGGTGTATTCTAAGAATGAAGAAGAGCATAAAGAGCATTTGCGCATAGTATTGGAAACACTAAGAAAGCATCAGCTCTATGCAAAATTCAGCAAGTGCGATTTCTTTAAAACAGAAATTCAGTACTTGGGTCACGTCATAACAGCAGAAGGGATAGCAGTGGATCCTGAAAAGATTAAAGCCATCATGGAATGGCAAGTGCCACGGAACGTGGCAGACATTAGATCTTTCATGGGCTTAGCCGGGTATTACAGAAGATTCATACAAGGATTCTCCAAAATTGCCTTCCCCATTACATCGTTACAGAAGAAAGGCAAGCTGTTTAGATGGACAAAAGAATGTCAGGACAGTTTCGAAAAATTAAAACAACTCTTAACTACAGCTCCAGTACTGAAGGTGGCTGACCCAGAAAAGGATTATGAAGTCTGTACAGATGCTAGTAAAGAGGGGGTTGGAGCAGTTTTGACTCAAGACGGAAAGGCGATAGCCTATGAGTCAAGGAAGCTTAAAGAGCATGAGCAGAAATATTATGCTTATGATTTGGAACTTATCGCAGTAGTCCACGCTCTTCAGGTATGGAGGCACTATTTACTGGGTAAAAGATTTGTGTTGAAAACAGATCATAGCAGTCTGACCAGCTATTTCAAACAAGCAGATTTAAACTCGAGACAGGCGAGATGGAATGCTTTTCTGAGCGAATTCGACATGGACATTCAACACGTTAAAGGGAAAGAAAATAGAGTTGTTGATGTATTAAGTCGAAAATTGCACAGTCTGTTTGCTCTATACTCTAACCAGTTGGAAAGCCAACTGTTGAAACAATTGAAGGAGGAGGCTCAAAGTGACCCAGAATATAGGTTCCTGTGGCAGCAAATGAAGAATGACAAACAGCAAGGTAAAGCAACAGAGTTTGGAGAAAATGAGGAACAAGCGTTGACCTTTCGCGGGAAAATTTATGTGCCTAACCGCACAAATCTTAAAGAATTGATCATGAATGAATTTCACCGCAGCAATTATGCGGGACATCCTGGATATCAGAAAATGCTTACAGCTGTAAGGAAAGGTTACTATTGGCCAGGAATGCGTAAGGATATTGCTGTGTATATAAGCAAGTGTTTAGAGTGTCAACAGGTGAAAGCTGAACATCAGCATCCTGCTGGGTTATTGCAGCCAATACCCGTTCCTGAATGGAAGTGGGAAGTTATTTCTTTGGACTTCATCACAGGGTTGCCACGAACAAGGAAGCAGAATGATTCTATTATGGTAGTGGTAGACAGGTTAAGTAAGTCGGCTCACTTTATACCTGTGCAATCTACTTTTAAGACGGTACAAATTGCAGATATATTTATGAAGGAGATCTTTAGGTTGCATGGCATACCTAAAACTGTGATCTCAGATCGAGACGTTAAGTTCACATCTGCTTTTTGGAAAACTTTATTTTCTGGTTTAGGGACCCAGATACACTTTAGCACTGCTTATCATCCCCAAACAGATGGGCAGACAGAGCGAGTAAATCAGATCCTAGAAGACATGCTAAGAATGTATGTAATGCAGCAACCCACCAAGTGGGAGGATTACTTACACCTGGTGGAGTTTGCGTACAACAATGGGTATTAGGAGTCTCTGAAAATGAGTGCCTTTGAAGCCCTGTATGGTAGGCAGTGTCGCACACCTATAAATTGGAGCAGCCCCGAAACAAAACTGTTGCTGGGACCTGAAATGCTGGCTGAAATGGAGGCAGAGGTAAAGCGGGTAAGGCAGAATTTGAAAGCCGCACAGGATAGACAAAAAGTTTACGCAGACCGAAAAAGATCCTACCGAGAATTTGGGGTGGGAGATCACGTATATGTACGAATTAAGCCTAAGAGAAGCACTATGAGGTGGACCTCTTGTGCTAAGCTGGCTCCTCGGTATTGCGGTCCTTTCCAAATATTGGAAAGGATCGGACCAGTAGCCTATAGATTGGCTTTACCTAGCCACATTCGAGTACATAATGTGTTTCATGTATCTTTATTAAAACGATACATACACAATGAGAAACATGTAATTCATTGGCAGAATATTCAGGTAGGAGAAGGATAAAATAATTCTAGTATATAGATTAAATATCTCGAAATGTACTGATTTGGAATTATTTTTTGCCTTTCAGGTAGAACCGGACGGAGAGTTCCTGGTAGAGCCTCTACGCATACTTGATCGGAGGGAAATTGAGCTCCGCAAAAGGGTAGTCGTTCAGGTGAAAGTGCAGTGGAAGCACTTTGGACCTGACGAAGCTACTTGGGAGGAAGAAAAGTTTATGCAGGAAGCATACCCCGAACTCTTTTGTTAGAGAAGGGCTAAAACACCGAGGACGGTGTTGCTTTCAGGGGGGGAAGTTGTGACACCCTTATTAAAGATTGGTTAAAAGACTGATTAGTTTAATTAGTTTCTTTAAGTTTTATGTTGTTTATTTCTTTTTTTCTGTTATTTTTGGACAAAGAGAACTCATGGGCAATTACTCATAATTATAAATATTTCATTTTATTTTTCTTTACTGAGTTATTAAAGAAAAAGGAAAAACCTCTTCTAGACTGTGGGTGAAGTTTCTGGTAATTTGGAAGTGGTTGGGAAACAGTTATGAGACAGTTACCTACCCTCTGGAATAAAGGGAATTCCAGAAGGAGGGTAGTGGTTCTCAAAAATGGCTGGAAAAGAGGAAGGAATTTTCTAGAGCTGGATAGTAAACCAGTTGAAAATTACTTCTGAGACTCTTGTGGCCAGGATTTTCTTTTGTGTCTGTTGACTGGATTATTCCTGAGGTCACAGAAGGAGAAAATCAACCATTAGTTTCCCGTGGTACTGTCCAAGTTCTGGAGCTCGGGGGCAGGGTGAGGACGTGATTGCCTCCCTTGAAGGTTGGGAGGACCACCGTCAGAAGAAGTTTACCCAGCACAGATAAGTAAACTATAGTCTGGTAAATTCAGAGCATCTGTAGATTAATTATTCTTTTAGTTATTTCTCGTTTCTACTGTGATCTGGAATAGGAAATGGATTACTGGTAATTAGACACAGATTTCTGCAGATTACATAACAAGAATATTATTATGGAAAAGAAAACGAGTGCCAGTAGTGAAAAGATTAGTATATAGTGAGAGATGTTACTAGTATTAATGTTATTTTTTTTTGGTACAGCAAGATTGCCTCAAGAATTCTTTAAGGTAGAATTATTTATACTGTTCACTGATTATCGGCAGATTTCGCCTGAACTCCCAAAACTCTATATGAAAAGAAGCAAAGCTTGGTCACTTCTGTTAAAATAGACGAATCATCTGTTCTTAGCCTAGAAACTCTTTTAAAAAGAAACATTTATACAGTTCACTGCATATCCATGCATGGAAGTTAAAAAAAAATGTTATTATTTTCTTTTAAGAACTGTGAGAATAACAGAAAACAATGTAAATCTTTAGAGGTTCACATATTATAGTATCCCAATCAAAAGTTGTGGAAAACTCAAGAAAAAGATTAGCGCACCCGAAATAGATATAGTGGATAATGGCCTGGGACGAGCTTGTGAACGGGGTTGGTGGAGAAACCATTCCCCGCTCCTGCTCACGGGATACCATCTATACACAGTCCCTGTAAGGCGGACTGGTGCCATGTTCCTAAGGGCAAAATAGATTTAAAAGTTACCGGAACATTGTAACACAACCCTGAAGTGGTGATAATGTATAAAGCTTTACAATGAAACAAAGAAGAAGCCCTTGAGCTATTAGAAAGAAACTACCGATATAATTTGCGAGAACAACCACGACACTTTTATGGATGCAGGTGGAAAGAGCCGAGCAATAGTTCATTTAATGCAATACATTCATTCAGGTAGTATGGAACAGAAACAGAATTTTGCATTGGCATTTTATAACGTAGAAATCACAACAAACTCTAAAGGAAAACATGCTATATTCATTTTCCTCATATTATAAAGACTGAACAATTCTGTAGAAGGGAGAACCGCATTTAGAATCCTTGGAAAAATAAAAGTTCAGTCCCATTACATGCCTAGATATATAACAGTCTCTTAATGGAACCGGCGGGAATTTCCTATCTCCACAAATGGAGTAAAAACTATAAAACCAGCGGAATCATAACCGCGCTAGGCAGGTGCGGAATCTCGATAAAAGAAAAGAAAACTACAGCCAAATTAAGGATAAGAGTATTAACGTTCCAGCAGAACGACTCATTGTCCAGAGTCATAATACTCTGCCCATCAATAAGACAATTTGACTACATAAACTCTAATTCCGGATAAGGCCAACAGCTGTAGCAAACTTTTTTCCAGAGCTTCCATGAGATAACAACCTACTGACCTGGAGTACCTGCATTTTGTGAATAGGAAGGACTATCAGTGGCGCCGAGCCGTGGAAAAGGCTAAATGCGGAACCCAGGGTGGTAAAAGAAAAAAAACGAACCTGCAACGAGATTAAAATACAACCAGTTAGACGCAGCATTTAACATGTAGAATAGGTTGGTCGAAACTGAACCTGTGAGGTTAAATAGGGGGCGGGGTATGATAACCTTACCTATGGAAGGAGACTTCTTCGCCAGCCGGGTTGCTCCTGGAGAGAGAGAAAACAAACAAAACAAGTTTAATGGTAATGATGCAAGGTGAGTTGTGGCAGGATTGCGATTATTATTTTGTAAATTCCAGAAGACAGAGAAGAATCGAACCTCTTACCTGTAGACGCCGGAACGAAAGTTTGGAGATTGGTACACCGCGCTGTGGCAAGACTAGCTCTAAAACTCGGCATGGAGTGCATTGCAGAACGGAACCAGACTCGGATTCCTCGCAGAGGTTCCTTGCAGAGCATGGCTCGGCTCCCTGAGATAGAAGAACTTGGTAGAATGATCGAGTTCTTCGGTGGGTGGGTGTTTTGCCGTGGTATGGCTTTTGCCTTGCCGAGAAACCCTCGCCTTGATGACGCCGTCCTGTAGAAATTAATTACCCTGTACAGTATTGCGTGGAGGTCGAGATGAACCCGCCACGTTTGCAGAATAGATCAACAGGTGGCAGGGTAAACCACCATATATGGTGGAGCGATTAATGTTGTAGTACCAATCTCTGCTTTGGAAAGTATCAGATCTGGATCAACATATAACTCACACCTTAACGCATTTATTTTGACTTGATAACCTTCCGTCCTATACATTTATACCACCACCATGTGCCATGTGAATATTATAAAGTAGAATTTTACGATATATCATAGTAAAATTTAATCTGTGGATTTTGGGGTAAGGGTTCGCAAGTAGAGAATACCATGATTTTCCGTATTGTTGGGTAGAAGGAAATTGAATAAAGTCAGTACTGTTAAATTTTTTTTTTATCGTGAGTATTTTTCTATGGGTGATTGTTACAAGAATGTTCCTGGATCCTCTTATTAATCGATCGACCAGTTTCGCCAATGTAGGGAGTCCCACAAGAACACGGGATCAAATATTACTTTATTTGTATTTTTGTTTTTATTCTAGTTTTAATTTTATTTATTTATTAATGTTTTTACTTATTACTTTATTAATTTATTTATTGATTATATCCTTTATTTTCATTTTCATTTTATTATTTTTATTCAAAATTTTATTTCCAATTTTATGTATTTATTAATATTTTTATTTATTAATTTACTTATTTATTAATTGATTAAATATTTTATTTTTATTTTAGTTATATAGATATAATAAAAATAATAATTCTTTATTTTTAATTTTATTTGTTTTTAAAATTTTATTAATGTATTTATTAATTTATTTAGTTATTGATGAAATCCTTTATTTTTAGTTTTATTTTATTTTTATTTTAATCGTAATTAAACATTCTATTTGTTAATGTATTTATTTATGGATTAATTCCTTTATATTTTTATTTTGACTTTGATTATTATTTTACTTTTCTTTTTATTTTATTTTTATATTTTTATTTTTATTTTTATTTATTTATTTATTTTATTTTATTATTATTATTATTATTAATTTTTTTTTATTTTTGACCATTTATTTTTGGTTTATATTTTTAATTTTAACCATTCTTTAACTTTTTTTGGGTTTTGATCGTTGCTTCTCTCCTTCTAGTATAAATTGGGTTTGTTAGATCAGCCAATCTTCGTTATCCTGATGATGAACTATAGTTGGTAGTTTGAAACGGGTTGTTCCTAAAATTCTCATGTGATTTTCCCGGGAAATTTATATCTAATATGTTATGGATCGCTTGCACTCTCAAAAAATATTTTAAAATATTTATAAATTAAAAATTGAGAGTAATTTTTAATTCAATTAAATAAGTGTTATATGAAATAAGTTATGAATTTTTTAGGCATATGACATTGATAAACCATAATATCTTAACAAAACCTATATACAAATTAAAAATCTCCATAATAATGTGAGTAAATTTTCATGATTAAAAATTTTGTTATTTATAATTGTATATATATTTAACTTATATATTAAATTTTTATATAATAATAAATATATATATATATATATATATATATATATATATATATATATATATAAAATAATGATGAAGAGTGTATTTTAATGTTTATTATAAAAAAAAAGTATATCAACAATTGCCATATATTTAATTTATATGTTTGTATTAGTATTGTTTAATTATTTTAAATTTTATTTGTCTTTTAACTTCTATATAATATAAATGTGAGTGAAACTGTAACATACAATATATTTTTAAATAAACTTAACATCTTAATATATAAAAAAAACATAAATTATATCAATTATATAATTCTAACTTAAAATTTTAACAAATATCTAATAAAATTAACTAAAGAATATTAATTATATAATTCTAACTTATCATTTAACAAATATCTACGAAATGTAGAATAAAATTAACTAAAGAATATTAAATGAAAAAAATCTAAAACTCAATCTAAACGATATTTATTTCCATGAAGAACCCTTTGAAATATCGCTTATATCTAGGATGAGATTTTGACTTTTTTATAAAATTAAAAAATAAGAATAGATTAAAAAGATAAACAGTCTGATGATTAAACGCTTAATAAAAGATGTATTTTAAAAAATAAGATATATTTAAGGGAATCCGAAAGCAAAAATGGAGTAGTTGGGGGTCTGAAATCCGGACGCCCAAAACGAAAGCGAAGATATGGCTCGGCTCCTACAAAACCGCCAAACAAGTCGCCCGTGCGTACGACGCCGCCGTGTATTGCCTGAGAGGCCCCAACGCTGAATTTAACTTCCCGGGTTCCGTGCCCACTATTCCGTCAGCATGTTCTTTTTCCCGTAAAGAAATTCAGCTCGTCGCTGCTAGATATGCGCGGGACGAAATCCCCTCGAATTCGCCCGCTCCGCAAAATAACAATAATAAGAAGCGATGAGCACGGATGCCCATCGCTGTCATCTTTGGCTTCAGAAACGCCGTCATCAGATTTGCGATGTATGCGACATGAGGTTGTGGGATTCTTTGTTTGATGGAAATGACTGCATGAATTTGCAGAAATTCCTGTCGATTGACGTGACATTGAGCTTGGACGCCATTCCGACTTGGCATGAAGAAGAGGAGGACGTATATCTGTGGAACTGCAACTTGGAAACCAATATTTATCAGTCTATTGGCCCATAAATGCACCTGGGAAATAGATGCCCACCGTTGGATGGTGTACTTGCTTTAATCCAACGGTGAGCAGTTACTTTCCAAATGCATTTATGGGCCAATAGACTGCCCTGGAACTTGTGAGAACTCTGAATTAGTCATTGAGTGGGACCGGCAATATATCTGCGTTCCGCTATCATAAACCACACGTAGCCGCTACTCACATCTACAGTTGACAGTCACTGACTATTACCGTTGTTTCATTTAGATTCATGAATTTCACATAGTAATATCATCAGAGTAAATGTCCAGCTACTCAGAGTAAATATCATGTCATCACTCGGAATAAATGTGCAGTCACCCACTCTCTCGTTTACAGGGATTGGTATCTTTAACTTTTCCCATGATCGTGATGGGGAGCCATAGGCCCATTAATGCGCCCGTGTCCAGGCAGGAAATGCCTAAAGTTGTAGATCATCGGACGGCGATGCCTAAAGTTGTAGATCATTTGACGGCGGGAATTTTTTGTCTGGGCGCATTTATCGGCCTATGGCAGAAGAAATAAGGCTCATCGTGATATCTAAACAAAAGTGTTTGATTTCAAATTGCGAGGGAATCGCAATACCACTTCACAAGTTTTTATCATAATCTCAATCTCCAAAATTCACACAATTTTAGTTACCATGCAATAAAATATTTTAAAATATTCGCACAATTTTAATAAAGTGAAGAGTAAGGATTTAATCTAATAAAATATTATAAATTAAAAGAGTTTTATTTTTAATTTAATTTTAGTTATCATTAAATTTGTAAATATTTTAAAATATTTACATAAACTTAATGAAGTTCATGATAAAGATTTAATTTAATAAAATATTATAAATTAAAAGTTGAGTTTTATTTTTAATTTAATTTATTAATTATGATTATGATGGTGATGGTGGTTAATGTCCACTGAGACCAATCTTTGGTCTATCAAGCCTAAAGAAGTTTGATTTAAGATTTTATTCCTATGCTCAAAAAGCTTGGAGAGAAGTCTAACAAGCTCACTATAATTTTGACATCTTAAAAGGTTAGGAAGGTCAATATTGCAACAAAGATTATGAAATTGAGATTTAATGTGGTTGTAAGCGGGGCTCTCTAAGAGAAAGTGATTTTCATCCTTTCTGTCCATGGTGCTTTAGGAACTGTCCAACGACCTATTTCACTGTGTCTTAGGAACTCTGCAACGACCTGTTTCACTATGGAGCTCATGAGAGTTCGTTCTAATCTTGGCTATATTGATTTTCTTCTTTGAACTAGTTAAAACAAAGAGATACTTTTGATCTTCTAAAGTGGGGTTGATAACCTCCTTATAATAAGTGTTATATAAAATAAGTTATAATTTTTTTGGGCATATGACATTGAGAAACTATGACATCTTTACAAAATCTATATACAAATTAAAAATATCTAACACATGTATATAAATTAAAAATATTCATAACTCTAAAGTTTCATAGTTAAGAATTTTGTTATCTATTCTTTAAATATATATATATTTAGTTTATATATTAAGTTCTTTTATTATTATAATTATTATTTAAAATAAGGCTATAATTAATTAATTTTTATGATTATGATTAGTTTTTTTTTTTTTAATTTTAGTAATTTAATATGTATTATAAAGTGTCTATTTTAGTGTTTAAATAGATTTAATTTATATATTGTTTAATGATATTAAAATTTTTTTTGTCTTCTAAATTAGATAACATAATATAATGTAATTGTGAATAAAATTATAATATCTAATTATCTAAAATATATTTTTCATTTTTAAATAAATTTAACATCTTAACATCTTAATTATTGAAGAAACATATATGTATATATATATTATAATTTTAAATGATATCTACCAAATTTAAAATAAAATTTACTCACCGACTAAAACATAATCTAAAGTACAACCATATCTCTCTCGACGAACAACCCTCACTCGAGGCTTATATCTATCTACCTAAAATCTGTTCAGGTAAGCAACCTTTTAAAGTAGTCCATGTGCCACGTATTCGAGAGAAAAAGAGAGCGCGATTAAAATTTAAATAGCTTATACAATATTAAAAATACCTTAATTTGTCAAAAATATCTTTATAGGTTAGTGATTTTATTTTTGAATGAATTTGACGTAAATATATAAGTCACGAGAGAAAGGGAATCTTTGTCTTTTAATTAATAAGGTGATAAACCAAATTTATTGGAAAAGCTAAAACCAACCCTCACTAAATGGATATGACCTTTTTATAAAATCAATATAAATAACAATTAAACGGTTTAAAATAAAAGTTTATAAACTAAAAAAATAATATATATTAAATTTATATTTAATAATTTTTTAGTGCATATTTTTATATTATATATTAAAATGGTAATATTAAGGTAATTATATTAATAAATATGGTTGATATAAGTTTATATATATCAACTATATTAATAATTATTAGATATATAGTAGGGATTTAGTATTAATATTAATTATGATATAATTATAATAATTATATTAGTAATAATTAAATTTTATAATATTAATTTTAAAATATTGAGTTTTAATATTAAGATATCAATATAAATAAACATAAATTAAATATCCAATTAATTTAGTAAGTTTTAATTAATAATGAAATATAATATTATGAATGCATGTAATGGTATCCAAGTAAGTTGGGCAAGTAACAGGAGAGAAACCATAAGAGAGGCGAGGGGGAAGGTGAGAGCTACAGCGGGAATCGACTCTCTAGCCTAGGGTTTGGTTTTTTGATTGCACACTGCTGCCAACTTTGGCATGGGGCAGTACCCTGTTCACTAACCTGCGACAGAGGGGCCTTTCCCTAGCCCAGTGAATCGGCAAATTGGGGGCCTCTGGGGCCCCTACTTTCAAGCAAATAATGATGGACAAAGGAAAAGGGCCTTTGGAAGGAGTGCAGATCATGGGGTTTGAAGCAGTGGGAAAAAATGACTTCAGCAAAAAGACAAAGAGGAACAGCGATGTTGCGGTTGACCAGGCTCAAAACCAATCTCAAGGCATCAAAAACTCAGAGGATAAAGGAACAACAGAATCTGCTCAAGGGAAGAACCCTCGGGATGGAGGAACGGAATCCAAAGGAGTTGAGGCTAATGATACCTCTACCCTGAACGGAATCACTCCTGTTAGCTCAGCAACGAAAAATAAGCAGCCCATAGCCACGGGTAGATGCAAACCGAAAAGTACTAAAATTTTAAGGTTAGTCATTATAGACCCATAACTTCAAGCTTACCGGGATCACATGGCCATTCACGTTGTAATCTGCAAGTTTATGGGCTTTTGGTCCATAGAAAAGGCTTTATGCCAATGGATAAAACAGACCTGGAAGCTGAAACGAGATGTAAAACTTCATCTGGGGGCTAAGGGTTTCTTCACAGCTTTTTTTGCTAACCTGGAAGATAGGGATCATATCTTTGATGGAGGACCTTACTTCTATGGCTCTGTGGGTCTCTACATGAGGCCTTGGAAGCAGAACTTTGCTCCTGAATAGGAAACCTTCACGCATGTTTCAGTTTGGACTCGCTTTTTTTCTCTACCAATCTACTATTTTAGACTGATAGCCCTGGAACAAATCGGCAAAAAACTAGGGACCTTCATCCAGGCCTCTGAAGGAACGATCCAAAAAAGGTACACTTCTTATGCTCAGATCTGTGTGGAAATGGACGTTTCATGTGCCCTTCATCATGGTCTTTGGTTAGAATACAGAGATGAAGTCTTCTTCCAAGCCATAGATTATGAACAGATACCCTTTAGATGCAGAAAATACCATGAGCATGGCCATTTAATCAGGGAATTTCATCTAAACAAACCTATAGAGAAAGCCAAGGATAACTCAGAAAAGAATAAGGATGGGCTTTTCTGACCCTCGAGAAAACACAGGACCAATAGAAGAAACCCATCGAAGACAAGAATCCCCACCAAAGGTTCCATGAATGCATTTAATGTGCTGGGAGAGGATGTCACTACAGAGGAGAACACCCATACTTCAAAAGAGAAGCAGAATGACAAGTAGGAAAGTGCTCAGAACACCCAGCCCCGGATTCCTAACTCGATTGATGATTTCCTCCTAGATCCCAGCCTCAGGAAGGATGCTGAAGGAGATGAGGAAATGGTTATGAGTGAAGTAGGCACGAAAGATCAGGATTTAAGTGGCATACTTGATAAAGAAGGACTGGATCTCAATACCACGGTCGAGAAATGCAAACAAAATGAAGTTGACCACATCCCAGAGGAAGAAATAGATAGAGTCAACTACCTTTTTCTATCTAGGCAGGATGTAGCCTTTAGAGGGAAGAAAAATAATCTGAGAACAACTGCAGGGCTAGGCATAAAGATGAAAACCTTTCAAAGTTCGCTCTCTAGCACCAAACACAAAAAAAAGAGGAAGAAGGACCAATAAGGAAGCACTCGATGAGCTTGGCCAACTGCTCATTAACTCAGGTAAAATGAAAGCCCTTGAGGCCTTTCTGTTCTCCTCCTAATCTTGTTTAATCATGAAATTACTCTCATGGAACATAATAGGGCTTAACAACCAAACTAAACATAGACTGTTAAAGAAAAAAGTTACAATGGAAAAATCGGACATTATTTTCCTACAGGAAACTAAGTGTACCAGGCAGAAGTTGGAAACAGTAGGCAAACACATAGGCAAGAGGATGGAATGCCTGGAGGTGGAGGGTAATGGTTTGGAAGGAGGTTTAGCCATCTTCTAGAACCCCCTGTCCCTTCACCTTCTGAATGCAGAGACCTCTTGATCTTTCCTCTCCCTTGAAATGAAAATCTTGGGGGAGAAGGGCACATATCTATTTAGGAATGTTTATGGTCCTCATCGGTTGGACGACAAGTTACAGCTGCTGAACAATCTTTCAAATCTACAGAAAAGATACCCCAACGCAAATGCAATCTTTGGAGGTGACTTTAATATGATCACTTCGTTAGGGGAGAAGAAAGGAGGAATAAGAACCCTAAATAGAGATGCTGAGGTGTTTTCTTCTTTTATCACGACAACAAATTTGGTAGACATCATACCCAGAAATGGTTCTTTCAATTGGACTAATAAGAGAGGAGGCGATAGACACATCGCTTCCAAACTGGATAGGTTTCTCATTTCTGACTCCATTCTCCTGGAAGAAGTCACGGTGGAATCGAACATCATTCCTTCGGGGGGATTGGATCATTGGCCTATATCTTTGGATGCCTCTATCCTTGGCACTCCCAAAAATAGGTCGTTTCGCTTTGAAAGATTCTATCTCAGTCACCCGAGTTTCATCTCCAACATCAAACTTTGGTGGAATGAGATCTTAGGCACCAGAGGAACCAAAATGTTTCGGCTCCAAGCTAGACTGAAACACATCAAGGCTAAGCTTTGATCCTGGAACCAAGAGGTCTTTGGAAATATTTTTTAGGAAAAGAAAGCCTTGGAGCAGCAGATGACACTAATACACAAAAACTGGATAAATGGGGATATCTCCCAAGACTCCATTAATATAAAGTGTTAGCTCAGGAAAAAGTGGGATGAGTGGTGTCATCAGGAAGAAATTCTATGGAGACAAAAATCTCGCATTCATTGGCTAAAAGAAGGGGAGAAGAACATAAAAATTTTCCATCGATCGGCCATGGATCACAGATGCAACAACAAGATCACCCAGATCAAGAAGGAGAACGGTTTGTATGTCCAATCCCATCAAGAAATTGCTAATATCCTAAGAAACCACTTCGCTGGGATTGCGACTGAGCCAGACATTGATAGAAGGGAGGCCATCAACGAGGACATCAACTCCATTCCAAAGCTGATGACCAACGAGTAGAATAAAACCTTATACCGCCTGGTCACCCTTTTGGAAGTGGAAGAGGCTATCAAAGATATGGCCAATAGCAAGGCCTCGGGACCTGATGGCTTCACCATTGACTTCTTTAAGGCATGCTGGGATCTAGTGAAGATTGATGTGTGGGAGGTGGTCGAAGACTCAAGGAAGTCCTCCTCTACTCTCAAATCTCTTAACTCTACTTTCGTTGCGCTCATTCCTAAGGAAGAGCATGCCTGCACTCCTGATAAGTTCAGACCTATCGCTCTTTGCAATGTGCTGTACAAGATCATATCCAAAGTGATGGCCAACAGACTAAAGCCCGTTCTGCCCTTGATTAATCTGAAGAGCAATCGGGTTATGTGGAAGGTCGGAAAATCATGGACAACATCCTTCTAGCTCAAGAAATGATCCACTCTCTGCAGTCTAATAAGAAGGTGGGCATGATCATACAACTGGACCTATCCAAGTCCTATGATAAGGTTAGTTGGAGATACCTGGA
This sequence comes from Pinus albicaulis, assembly GCA_034641835.2. NCBI lineage: Eukaryota > Viridiplantae > Streptophyta > Pinopsida > Pinales > Pinaceae > Pinus > Pinus albicaulis. The sequence goes on along the minus strand of CM076579.1, from coordinate 302,651,739 downwards.
GGCTGTGTTGCTTGCTTTTGGTATTGATCAATGTTGGATAAATTGGACATTAGCCATGGTTAAATCTCCCAGCTTCTTTATTCTGGTCAATGGAGCTCCGTCTTCACCCTTCTATCCCTCAAGGGGCATTAGGCAAGGTGACCCCATCTCACCTTTTCTATTTTTCATCCTAACGGAAGGTCTGAGCCACATCATCAAATTAGCCAAGGAAAGAAACATCATCATGGGTCTCCAACCCCTAAATCATTTTCCTACCACCACTCATCAGCAATTCGTTGACGACACCATGTTGCACGGTACCCCCTCTGTGAAAGAAGCCAAGGGGTTCAAAGCTATTCTAAACTTATTCAACATTGCTTCTGGTCTGGATCTAAACTTGGACAAGTCTTTTTTTTTCCTTTTCAATACCCATTTGGGGGTCCAGAGACATCTTACAAAAATTCTAGGCTTTAAGAGATGATGCCTTCCTTGTAAGTATCTAGGCATTCCTCTAACCGATAAGCCTCGGCAGAAGCTCCACTGGGAAGGTCTTCTTTCCAAACTAGAGGACAGGAGCAACTATTGGACCAACAGGGTCTTGAACTTTGCTGGTAGATTGGTCTTGACTAAGGCCGTGCTTCAGGCCATTCCTCAGTACATGTTGTCAATTCTCCCTGCTCCTAAAGGAGTCCTCCAACGGATCAAGAAGATTCAAAGGACTTTCCTCTAGTCGGGCAAAGCGCAGAAACCCAAATGGGCTCTTATTTCCTGGGATAAGTTATGCAGACCTAAAAATCTGGGGGGTCTGGGGCTGCAGGACCCAGACACTGTTAATAAAGCCTATGGGGTGAAACTATGGTGGTGTTGGCTCAAAGAACCTAAAACGCCATGGGCTAAATTATGGAAGAATAAATACGCTGAGAAATCGCAACCGGAGGATCTGATAAGAATGAAAAATCCCCTTGCAGGATCCCCAATCTGGAATTTTGCTAAAGACAATAGAAAAATTATTCAGGATTCCTGTTTCTGGGAGCTTCGGGATGGAACTAATGTGCTTTTTTGGGCGGACGCCTGGCAACAGATGCCCAAATCGGAATGCCCGAATCTTCTCCCCCTTCAAAGATGGTTCTAGAATTCTGGAAAGGTTCTTGTCCATCATTATTGGTCAACCCACACTGAAGACCAGCAATGGAGGAATTGGAATCTTTCTCCTCCTCCCTTGGAGAATAACTTAACTGAGCTCCTCCAATCCCTAAATTCGATTCTTGATCAATGGTTAATCCATTTCACTCAAGATAAGGACCAACTCAGATGTGGGAAGCTTGAGGGGGGCACTTTTAATCTCACGGAAGCGAGACTGCACATTGAGCACAGAGTCCCTGAAGAGAAATTTGCTTGGTACCCTAATGTTTGGGATAGAGCTATGTGGCCAAAAGTTAGAACCTTTCTTTGGATGCTCATGAATCGAAAAATCCTGACCTGGGAAAATCTGTTAAAGCGCGACTTTGTTGGCCCTTCTCGGTGCCCCCTATGTGAGAAGGATTAGGAGACCATGAACCATTTACTTAATGTTTGTGAATTGACTAACAATCGATGGGAATGGCTCAAGGATATTTTCAATCAATCTAACAGAAATAAGAATTCCATTCAGGACTGTATCGCCAACTGGTGTACAAATTACTTCGGGTGTGACATGGTTAACACCCTCTGGTGGCTAAGCCCTGGCTTCATTATATGGTCAGCTTGGAAGGAAAGGAATAGACACATTTTTCAATAGGAAACCAGGCATATTGACTTTATCAAAACCTCCATCATGCACAATTTAAGAGAATCGATCCTTACCAGTTGCAAAGATGAGCCGGCTTCCTCGCTCTCCTGAAACGACTCTCGAATTTTGATGTTGTTCATCTTAAACGGAGGTATGAGTTCTCATATCCCTTCAAACCAACTGAAGTCGATTCCTCCTCTTGATCTCTAGCAACGTCCTCTCCCGGGTTACTGCAAATTAAACTTTGATGGGGCATCCCGGGGTAACGCTGGTCCTGCTGGGCTTGGAGGGGTTATAAGGAATGACAAAGGGGAAATCCTTCACATTTTCTACAGAACTCTGGGGGAGGCTACCAACAACAAGGTTGAGTTCACAACCCTAGAACAGGGCTTTCTGATCCTGATTTGTCTGGGCATAAGCATAGTTGTGGTGGAAGGGAACTCGCTCCTGGCTATCACGGCAGTCAAACACATTCAGAATGGCATGAAACCTGGGAAAGTTATCACACATTGGCATCTGGCTATGGTTACGGAGATTATCACTACCCATCTCACGTCCCTCAATAGTATAATTCTTCAGGCGGTCAGGAGAAAAGCAAATGCTCTCGTAGATTGTCTTGCCAACTATGCCATGGATCACCCTAGGGAACTCATTGACACTTTTTGGCATGATTTCAGGAGTAATGAACTTCGGGATCAATACGCCCAAATCTCAAGAAATGACCTTACCAAACACTCAAGTGAGGAACGTGGCCTGTAGTCTACAGATACTCAATAATTTGATGAGGATCAACTATTCTCTTGATCACAAGAGCTGGCACCATTGGGAATGGTCATACAAAGTGCCTTGGACAAGATGGAGGTTTTTTGAAAAGTACGTTGGTAGGAGCCAGCGTCACAATTGGCGTTATGTGTGGTAGCCTCCGGCACGCGACACAACCAGCACTAAGAAGTGAATTCATTTTCGGGGTAATGGAAACAACACCGTGATAAGACCTTAGGTGGCTTGCAATTATGGAAATAAGCGGATACATGGTGTATTTATGCACCCCATCCAAGCCCCGATTCTCAGTTTTCTTCTCACGCTCTAGACCCTCTTCTTCATGTTCTATCCCTCTGTTGTGTTCTGTGTTGTTGATCGGTCTGTCGCTCTTGTCTTTTGGGATCCTTTCCCCAGTGGCTGCATCCCAACTATTGTGGACCGAAATCTTCGTAGTGATAAGGCGGCAAGAGCGCTCAAGCATGCGTAGGAAGGTTATGATGTGGCTGTTTCAAATAAGGGCAAGAAAACAATTGATCAGTTGCAGGAGAAGGTTCATCGGGCACAAAATACCATGGACAGTCAGGCAATCGGTGAGGAAACAGATTGGATTATCGACCCTGGCACCCCTTCCACCAGAGCAATACAATTTTTACAAATGCAAACATTGTTTTGGCAAATGAAAACAATGCTGGCCAAAGCCATCAGCATGCAAGGCACCGCGGTCAAAGATTCTTACGCGGCCACTTCCCTTGTTTCTGCTAAGAACTCTGCTCGTTTGGAAAAAATGAAGGTTGCCATGAACTCGCTCATTAAGGAGCTGAAGATGCTTTCAAAGAAGTTGGACGGGTTTACCTACATGTTCAAGTTGTACCTAAGGCATGTTCTAAATGTTTCGAGCGAGGTGCCGGAGGATGACTCCCATACAATGATCATTCGCCGCTACGAGCCTCGATTCATCCCCAAAGGTGCTGATGATGCCAGTCCAAGTGTGGTCAGTCACTCGGGTGCCTCCAACCCAGTTATGTAGCATGAATTTGGTTGTTTGCATCCCTTGTCCTATGGTGGTTATGTTCTTTCTGTTTCTCTGGTCTTGTAAGTCTGTCAGCAGTTTAGATATTTTTGCTAACATTTTTGCCTTGATTAACTGTAATTCTCGTTATGGCAACCCTGCGTGGTTGGCCGGTTTCATGTTTATGTTGGTCATTCTTTCGGCTATCGTTGTTAGGAACATTATTAGCATTTGGCTTCTTGCATCTGATATTTTGGGCAGTTGGACTGTTCCTCATGTCCATCTAGTTCAAATAGGTCATTTTGTAATCTTATGTACTATTAGTTTTACTTCTACTTAATATAAATCTACTGACTTACACAAAAAAATGAAATATAATATTATAAATCTTAATATAAATCTCAATATTAAAGTATTATACAAGAAACACACACACACACACACACACATATATGATTGCACGTCATTAATATGATTTACCAACCATAAATAAAACTACTCACATTTTTGTTTGATGTGGTCAAATAATTACGCTATAAGGTGTTTCTCTTTGAAAACAATTTCCCGAGTTGCCATTGTGTCTCTGTTTGCGCTATTGGATCAAATGTTAGACGATTGCAATGTTTAAGACCATTAGATCTAATGCATCCTTCATTACACTAAGCTAACTAAATAACTAACTCATTAAACCTTACTAATGTCTCCAACCATGCTATGAAATACGATACAACCTCTCTTGTATCGAAATATTGAGTTTCGATCTGCAAGTTTTTTTGGTTGAGCGTACAAATATCAGAAAAAATGATTGTAGCTTCACATTTGACTCCGTTACTTATATTTTTGATGTCCACGTATGTTTGCCGAGGCATGTACTTAGAGTTTGAACATTTCAGTCTCTGATAACAGGAAAAGGTTTCTTGTGAGTACGAGAAAGAATGGCTACTGTGGGAAAATACACATCTTGGTTTTTCTCATGATGATTAGGGAAATAGCAGAAGCAATGGAGTTGAAGGTAGCTACCCCATCCAGTTCGACAATGGAGGCAGCAGTTGCTTCAATGACCTTCATTCCCTCTATATTCTCTACCCTCAACCGTCTCGTCCATTCCCTTTCTTGTCTGTCAATTTTAATGAGATGCTTTTGCAATTTTTTTCTAATGCACCATTCAATTTTGTATTTCCCTAGTTAGGTACTCATTTCAAAATGATGTAACATTGTTTTAACTTTCAACTAACTTACTAAGTGAGATTGAGATTAATGTATCTCATGTGCATTCGACCAACAACGAAAGAATTAGAAAATTTCGAGACCCTAGATTTTACCATCTATAATGCAAGTCAATTCACTACACACACTACATGACGTCATCAAAAAGCATAGATGTCAACTCGGAATTAAGATAAATGGTGATTCTTGGGACACAATACACTGGAGAGATGAAGAAAGGTATGTTTACAGTCATGCACTATCTGATGCTAAAGAGAGGCATACTATCACTACATTCTAACTGCAACATTGGAAAGGAAGGGGATGCCACTATATTTTTTGGTTTATTAGGTATATACAATTACAAACATGATATTCATCTTACCAAATTCATTCATTAGTCTCATGCAAGTCTCATTTGATTAGTACATCAACTAACTAATTTTTGTTCATTTTGTATGTAAAACCATAATGACATAGAACTGCAATAGGGACCGGGAAGACCACTTTATTGACGGATCACCAGGGAACTAATCAGAGATGATGAGCATTGCTAGAGCAATAACGGAGTATCTAATATTGAGGGAGGCTGCTATGAAAAATGAATCAACCTCTCAAAAGAAAACGAGGTCGATATTTGGAATGCCATTAAATTTGGAGCATTTAATTCTCATGACCACAAATTAATAGTCTTCTCATAAATAAATTTTGATATGGATTCAAATTTATCTTCATTTTACGGTACCAGATTCCTAATAGAATAAAATTTGGATAGTTTTAGAGAACATCATATTTGATGAACATACAAGAGAAGTGGATTATTCGGATAAATCTGTGAATGCTAAGTAGCTTTCTTTTTCTTTCAAAACTTTTTTTTGTATGTTTACTAAAAGTCATGTGACATCTAAGTGTTATATTTCATTGTAAATTTCCAAATATTTCAAAATTTTGAAGAACATATAAATTTTGTTTATATGTTATTCTTCACAGAAGTTAACAATTCACTTCATTTATGTTATTATTCACAAAATTTAACAACTCACTTCGATTATGTCTATTATATTTCCACAATTATATTCCTAAATGAATAGTCAATCGTACTTTATATGATAGTTGAAAGTCTAGAAAAATCAAATTATAAAGAAGAGAAATCTATCATCTTATATAAACATCTGAAATGTCCAGAATTTATTTTCAATTTTGATTTTGACAGAGAACATAAGGGAATCATATCCAATAGATTTTATACCAAATATCGGGATTCCTTGTGTTGGACCTCATCCCAAGAACATTGTACTTTTGTCTTGCAATGCATTTCATGTACTACCCCTAGTGAGCAATGTCACTTTAGCCCAAAAAATGTATCATTTTATCAGTGGATATACTGATTTGGTTAGTGTTAATTCATCCCCTATGTAATGTACTTCACCAAATGTGGAATCCATGAAACCTAAGAGTGCATAAACCAATCAACCAAGTGTTTTATATTTTCTTTCATGTTTAGGTTGCAGGAAACAACATAAACTTTGAAACGAGAACTATAAATTCAAAATGAGAACTCTAGCCAAAAAAACTCCAAAAAAATGTGAAAAGCAACCTAAAAAAAAAAAATTTTGATGTTGGAATAGTGGAATGTTAGAAAATATTAAAATTTTGACAATTTTTTAGCCATGACGTTATGAATATTTTTTTTTACTAAAAACACATAGGCAAAGTCGACCCATTGAAATGAAAACTTTAGTATCAACCATGAATTTGACACATTGTGCGAGCGTATTTGATCTTTTACAACAAAAACTTAAAAATCAACAATCAAATTAACACATAATGAGATTGGGTTGCTAGTCGAGGATGGACATAGACCTTATAGGAAAAAATTAAAATAAAACAATATATAAAAATGAAAAATATAAAAGTAAACAAAAATTATAACATTAAAAAAAAATGTATAAAAAAACACAAATTTTTAAAAAAATAATAATAACTAAATAAAAATGTATATTAAAACATTAAAAAAAAAACATGACAAAATAATAACAAATAAAAAACATTGAGAAAAATAAAAAGGAAAACACACAAAATTAAAAAAAATAATAAGAAGTAGATAATAATATATATTAGAACATAAAAAATAAAAATAAAAACCATGGCACAAAAATATACAAATGTAAAAACATATATGATAATGACAAAAAAACAAATCGAACATAAAAAAATGTATCAAATAATCAAAACAAAAAATTAAAAAACTATAAAAGTAAATAAAAATACAAAAAAATATTTCAAAACAAACATAATTATAAAAAAATAAAAAATAAAACTATGACAAAAAATTTTAAAACCATTAAAATTAAATTAAAAACAAAAATAATTAAAAACACTATAACCAAAATTAAAAAGAAAAAAAAAATTAGTTAAAAAAAATTAAAAATAGTAAAAAATACAAAAATAAAACAAAAATTAAAAAATTTGGGAAAACATAAATTAAAATTAAAAAACATTATAATATAAATTAAAAACAAAACAAAAATTTAAATTTAAGAAAAACATAGTTAAAAAATAAATAAAAAATTGGTAAAAAAAGGTATAGTTAAAAAATATATAATAATTTTTTTTTAGAAAATTTAATTAAAAAATAAATAAATAAAATATTAATATAAGTCAAATTAAAAAAAAAATTAAGCCTGCCTAGCCCAGCGGTCGAGCGGCCTTAGGTGGCAGGCCTAACTCCGAGAGTATACTTCTTTGGGAAACCTTATTTCAGGAGCTTTCGGTGCCACATCTTTATTTTCAGATCCAATTTGGTGAACTTGTATTCCCCCGTCTTCCGACCCATTCATTTTGAATGTGGTTGCCACGTCTCAGCTTGTTCAACCTACAGTCACTATTGGTGAAATGAAAGTTTTGATAGGATCCTCTACCCCCTTCTCAACATCTACGATCAATGCAGTTCCACCATTGGGTGGAAAATATACAGTTTCGTCTATGCCTGGGGTGTAGTCTAATCCTCTTTACGTACCTCCCCTCTAGGGTGGGGGGGCACTAAACTCTGGAGCCGTTCCTAGGGAGGAACAACCTAATGCTAGTCGAAGTGGGACATGGTTTTCGCAACCGATGAAAACTGTCATAGGAGCCATTCCTTTCAGTGGTAAACCTAATTTAGCCGCATTGGTATATCAACATCCCCATGTTCAGTATTCTCAGGTTCAACATCCTCTCCAATAATTGAATGTACCATATTCGTATGTTCAACAACCTAAGTTCCCTCATCAATATGCTCAAAAATCAAATCTAAAGTATCATCGTGTTTCTCGACCAAACGCCTCTCAGCAATATGTCCAACAAGCCCAGCTTCCCGAAGGTGATGTTGCGACTAAACCTCAGTTTGGTCCTTTCACCCAAACTGGTCTGAATTTCCCTCTGGGTAAACTTGGTCCTCACCCCAATGAACCTAGTACTCGGTACCAACCACTTCCTCATGGTCAGTATGAGCAATCCTAGTATGGGCCTCAGCCTGGTGCTCAACGTCAGCAGATTCCTCAGTCCAGTAGGCCCAATTGGGACCTTAGGATGGACCCTACGTTTAGCAAGGACCATAGGCTGGACCCCATGTTCAGTAGGGACCGCAGGCTAGACATCATGTTCAGTGAGGACCTCACCTTGGACCCTATATTTAGCAAGGTCGTAACCCAAAATCTAGCAGGGCCCTTATCAGCAGCCCCAACAAGGTCCCTATGTTTAGCAATAGTTGCAACAAGGTCCTTACTTGCAATGGGGGTAGTATGCGTATCTAGGAAAAAATCCACCCAATTAGGGGTAGAATCCATATCAACCAAGTTGGAACCCCCAACCTTTTTATCCTCATCATCATCCCTTGCCCTTATTTACTACGTTGGAACTCCCAGATTTGTCAAAGTTTACAAATGACCGCATCCAACATCAATTGCATTGGCCACTAGTTCTAACCAAAATCCCCAAACCCATGTCATGACATACCACTTGTGGTACTCTTCTAGCTCTTGGGTCGATGATTGAATTCATCTTCATCTTTTCCAGTGTACGGGAAGACCCCCAAACCCATATCATGTCGTACCAGTTATGGTGCTCTTCTAACTCTTGGGTTGACGATTCAATTTGTCTTCATTTTTTCCAACGTACTCTGACCAGTATTGTGGCCATGCGGTATATTGTTCTCCCTCGTAGTGTTTTCCCTAATTTTAACTCCTTGTCTATGGGTTTCCTTACTCACTTCCACTTACCTATCCAGTATGAAACTGACACCCACCTCCTCACCTCACAGAAGCAGTCAACTTCTACTTACATTTTGGATTACATTCACGAATAGCGATGTCGTCATCGCCTCATAAAATTCGAGATCTGCGATCAGTTGTTGACTAAGTGGTTTACGAAGTCATTCATTCTAAGGATTGTCAAAGATCTTGCAATGGGTGGATGTATCATGGAAGAGGAATTCATTGCGAGAGCTCAATACCTCGATTTGGTTTATTCCCAATTTTGAACTCTATACAAGCTCCTGCCTGACGCGTCACGACCTTCAAATTATTCGGTATCATCTCAGTCTCCTGCTACGCCTCCAGTTAATAGTGTTATCGGGGTAGTGGCCCATGCTGATAGTAGTGAACCCAAAACTTCTTCGAAGTCAAATTCCACAACAGTTGTTGCACCCTCCACTCCTTATAGTAACTATAATAATCCCCGTAAAACCTCTTAGGTAAATGTTGTCCAATCTACCACAGCAGAAAAATCCTTAAAAGGTAAGAAAAAGGGTAAAGGAAAATCCAAATCTGACAACCTTAAACAGGATTCGAAAAATTCATGTGTTGATGTTTCTTCAACGCACAAGACTAAATATCCTTGTTTAATATTTGATGATGATCATTACATCAAGAAATTTCCTCGGCGTGCCAAAGCTTCCCATCTTCTGAAGGGCGCCCCCGAGACCCCGTCCGTCTCGAAAGATCCTTTCCCTTGTTAGCAGACGCAAATGGAAAATCAACCCCAATCGTCTGGAAACTCTCAAGTTTTCAATGGTGGCACAAAACCTATCTCTATTAACACAAGATCGAAATACTACCCCAATCCATCTAAAGCTCCTATGGAACTGGAAGTCACAGATCACCCTTCCTCTTCCACGCCTCCTAATTCTGGTTCTCTCCATATTGAGAGACCTACTAGTGAATCCATCGTCCGACCACCATGACATAATTTGTCATAGAAGAAAATATCAGTTCACCCATTTTACTATGTAAATCTATTTGGTCTATAGGGTGAACTGGTTTTGTATGAAAAGAAAATAAAGACGTTTTGTAATATTGTGCAATCTTTCAGACTAGAACTTTTGGTTCAAGAAATGACAATTGAAATTAACATTTATCATGATCAAGTGCAGATAAAAATTTTCTTTGGGTAGAAGATGTTTTTTTCCAAAAATGAGAATATGTAGCAGAATTTGGGAGTTCATTCTTTTTCTTCATCTCTATAAACTTAAAAAAATATTTTAGTCACTAAAAGAAGGAGAACCAGATATTGTTTCTTCAATATGCTGGATAGTAAACACAGGATCACTTGACTGCATTACTATAGTTCAAATCTCTATATTTCTAGCTTCAAACGATTCATCTTCTATTTCCTTTGTTTTCCTCCTTTTGAACACTCTTAGTTATGTTGACTTAGAACAAAAAAGATTAGGAGAAATGCATTCAATGATTCTTTTAAAATCCCTTTCCTTTGGAGTAGGTGTTTTCGATGTTATCTAACTTGATACACGTTCTTCAATTTTTTGTAAAGTATTTTCCTCTCACACTTCCTTATTTACATATTGTTCAATTTCTGGTTTTGGAAAATGAATTTAAGGGGCAGACTTCTGCTGAAGCATGATAGCTGAATTCTTTCCCAGAGGATCATAAGGCCAGCTAAAACTCATTTTAAACTTCATTTGTCGAATTAACAAATTCTCCACTTCTTTATCAGCTACTCTGCTATTTAATATGAAGGGACCAACCTGATATTTCAGTTTAAATTGAGCCTTTTGTTTTCTTGACAGAAAATGGATTTCATTTACATTCAAGATTTTCCTTATGAGTTATAAATAAAAAATCCTCATTGGAACAAATATTGGTAGTTTATACAATGATAATTCACAACCATAAAACTTAATCTCTATAATGGTCTTATATAAATACCAATCTCCTACCATCGTCTGCTCACTTAAATGAAAAATTCTCTTAATTTCAAATGAAAATCTTGGGACTGCATCATTGCTAAGAAGACAGAGTGATAAATAGAGGAATTTGTCTACAAAATCACTGAATGAATAATATTATGAATTATTTTTTACTAGTTAGGTCCAATGAATAATAGATTTTGGTCTCCCCTATGAATCCAACTTCTGCAACGACATATTAAATCTCTAATCCTCATGATATAAGAATAGATAAACTAATATAGATTGATGTTTAGGGGCTCACTCTGCATTAAAATTCAAGAATTTCTCATGAATGATATCTGAAATAAACTGGCCAAAATTGAAAAAGACGGAAGGATTTTTCCTAGATGAAAAGATAGAAAGGAACCCTATGATAAATTCGTCAACCCATTCATCATTTTGGTATACTAAAATACAAAAAGCCATGGATATCACATGTCTAGAAATTTTGGGAAATACAGTTGAGGAATAAGGTGGATTATGGCGTGAAAATTCAGAACCTTCTTGCAAAAACGACTTAAAAATATTGGCTCTCTATTGAAAATTAAGCTTCTGGTAAATTTTCATTAATGAGTCAACAAAAAAAGGATGTCGGGAGCCTCAAGGAATTATATGCAAAGATTGGAAAACTGAATCTGGTATTATACAAAATAGTGTTTCACCATTTCTATCTACTATTGCTATTTGACTAGGTAAATATCAACATTCGCACGAGGAGACGAACTCAAGAAAATGGTGAATTTGAGGAAAGACAAATTGAGGGAACATGGATTCCAAAAAACTAAACTCATTACTAGCATCTTCAAACTTTTGCAAAGCCCACATACAAATAAAATTCATGTTTTGTCTCTATCATCTTAAAATACATGTCTACTAGTGGTAATTCATCCAAATTTTGGACTGAGGGAAGCATAGGGTTTTCAATATGCAGTTTACTTTTCCCTTTGGAAGAACACATTTTGAAATTAAATAGAAAACAAGAATATTTGAATACCCAGGAATAATGTAAATGACAGACAAAGTAGCTATGTGAATTTGGAAACTTTCTACATGCCCTACAACACTACAACCTTGAGAAAATTGACTAGACAAGTGCAAGAAAAAATCGGTTTTTTAAATAAATGAAGTATCCATTGACAATTTAATGATCAAAACGTTTGATGGTTTTGTAAATGTAGGCGAGAATTCATTGAATGCCTTGGCAGTTATATGGTGGCAGATATTTGGGGAAAAGGTGATAAACATTTTGCTGGATGGATAAGAGAGGAATGGAGTAGGGATAAACTTGGCAGGGGTAATGGTTAGGCGGGAAAGCAGGTTTGGGGGGAGGAGGGAGTATCTATGTTATGTGGTTTTTTAGAGGTGGGGTGCACAATGCACACACGCTTGCCATGCTAGTTTTGTTGGTTTATTGAAACTAATGGTTGCGGATCACACCCGCAGGGTCAATCTTGAAGATGTGAATTAAGAATGGAAATGAATGGCATGAAAGCAGAGAGGAGAATTAGTGGGTGATAAAGAGTCCCATCAGTGCAAAGCTAAGAGTACAATCATGGTAGACCCTTAGGGCATAGGGATAGTATCAAAGTTGAAACAAGGGTTGCATCTCCAAATCTTGACCATCTCAACTATTCTTAAAACAAAGAACTAAGAAGTGTCAAGGTGGGCGACGCGACTATAAAGGCACATATGGGGGAGGGTCTGGGGAGAGGTGATGGACTCTAGACAAGGAGGGAAAAGGTAATTCCATCATGTACTGAAATCCCAAGTAAGAGCTAAAGGTAAGGGCTTAGCGAGAGAGGTTTGAAGAACAACGAGAAAGTCGAGGTGGAGCCATGCTCCAAATAGAAGCAACCAAATTCTAGAGAGGCTGCACTGGCCTTCAAATTAATAGCCAAATTTGAAGCTTCTCTATAGAAAAAAGCTAAACCAAAACCTTATATTGATAACTATTAGTGATAGACAAATATCATAGAGAGCAAATCGAGTATTCAAACCATACTCATACCAAATCTAATTGTTGTTTAAGTCGCATGGTCTCCACTCCTTAAATGACAAATTGACATAGTGCACCAAGCCCACAAAGATGTAAAAGATCTTACCTTAAGCCCTCCACTTTCACATCCAAAATTGAGCATAAATAACATTGTTTACCAACTTAACCTTTTACAATTCACTATTTAAATAATACACCCATTAACATTCTCCACCACCTCTTATATTTGTACCTACCCTAATGACCCTAACAAATCGCTGATCAAATCTCTAGCCATGCCACCTCCCCCGTGACCCCCCTACTTTACCCGCTGTCACATACCACACTTAGTGTTCACGGTTCCGGGAGCTGTACATCAACATTCTGCCAACATCATACTAATGAAAATTTGACGTACCATTATAAGGGTACAATAAAAGTCATATAAACCATTTTAATTTTAATTCAGATTTAACGTGAAGAGTATTAATCCATAACACTTTATAAACTTTTTAGATATGGATGTATTAATCCATAACACTTTATAAAACCCCTTACATATGTATTGCATCATTGCATGAGATCGGATTCCGTACTGAGACAATCTGATTTCATACAGTTTTATAATATATAATAAAAATTGGACACATTTTAGACGACGCTCCCATCTGTCACTGACATGTGAACCTTCTCCCATATTCGAAGATTCTCGAACGACCGACCACGTCTTCAATGCGCACGAGTTTTCGAAAATCTTCCTCTCGCGGCATAACTGTTTGTATGTACACCATTCATATATATATATATATAAATAAAGTAAAATAAACGAAACGATTCGTTCATTGAGAGGACACGAAAACAGAAACGATTCATTCACTTAGACGAAATTCGGAAAAGAAACTCGAGGAATTTTATTTTATAAGATAAATTTGCACGCGTATGGTTACTCCGATCATTTTCACTCATTATGCTTAAGTTGGTTTTGGATTATAATGGTTGGTTTTGGATTATAATGGGTACTGTGTTTATTTTTTTAAGTTTTATTTTAATATTTTGTTAAATATTATTTTTGAGATTTACTTGGGTTAAGTAAGTTATTTTTTATGACTATTTTTATTAGAAGTAATTGTAATTGACTAATTTCTCATGATTTTTGAATAGTTCAGATGGTATTTGTTGGATTAAGTAATTCATTTCTTTATGACTATTTTATTTATCTTTTTTGAAAGTTTTATTTCAATATTTTGTTAAATATCATTGTTTTAAATAAGTCATTCTTTTGTGACTATTTCTATTAGAGTTAGTCCTAACTAACTAATTTCTCATGATTTTTGAATAGTCCACCTAGCCTTCATTGTATCTCGTAATAATAAAAAAAATAATGAAAAAATAAAATTGAAATTAGTGAAATCTTTAATCATTTCATCAAATCCAACTCAGGTTTATTTTATGATATTAAAAACAAATTATAGCATGTGGGAAAGTTTATAATGCGATACCTCCAAGCATCGATAAAAAGTAGGATTACTCATATGAACTGATAACTGTAATGCAACACGGTGCTTTCCAATCAAAATTTGGCAACCAATTATCTTCGACAAGAATTCAATAAGTGGGGCAACTTCACTTTTTCTGGAAGCAAACAACAAATTGTGAACGTTCTCTCTCTTGTATGGAAGAACAATCCACAATTCCTGATTTCGCACGGCTTCTCGAATAACTTCGTCTCTTCAACAAATGACCTTCATAAAATCCGCGTTTTAGATACGGATTCACATAACTATATACCGAGTCCACTCAGTCTTCACTTTTTAATCAAGTCATTCCACCGCTACGAGTTAGACAACCCTAACGATTATTTGGTCGGTATTTTTTGCTCACCAGTAACAGAGAGATTTTGCGTTATCAAATATGGATAAAGCTCCCGAGCACCACCATGCAGTTGTTTTAGCACATTGCGGACAAAAGCGCCACCAATTTAGGGGAATTCGAATGTGAAAATGGGGGAGTTGGGGGTCCGAAATCCGGATGCCCAAAACCAGAACAAAGATATGGCTCGGCTCCTACAAAACCGCCGAGCAAGCCGCCCGTGCTTATGACGCCGCAGTTTATTGCCTGAGAGGCCCCAACGCTAAATTCAACTTCCCTGGTTCTGTGCCCGCCATTCCGTCAGCGTTTTCTCTTTCCCGTCGGCAAATTCAGCTCGCCGCGGCTAGATATGCGAGGGAAGATTTCCCTTCCAATTCGAGTTCGACTTCGCGCGCTCCACAGAATAACAACGACAAAAGTGATAACAATTGCAGGGAGGAGCCCGAATACCCGTCGCGGTCATCTTTGGTTACAGAAAAGGTGTTAGAGACCGACAGTAGCCAGAAGATATACGGGGAGTCGAGCATGGAGTTGTACGAAGCTCTGTTTAATGGCAGTCACTGCCTGAATTTGGAGAAATTCCCGTCAATTGACGAGGCGTTGGGGCTTAACGCCATTCCCACGTGGCAGGAGGAGCAGGATGAATACTCGTGGAACTTGTGAGAAGACAGAATTACTTACTAAGTAGGACATGCAATATATCCGCGTTTTAATGTCACAAACTACAGGGTGCCCGACTCGCATCCAGCGTTTAAATTCCGATAACTATTTTAGCTGTCGTTTCATTTACATTCATCAACTTTACCAATAATTTTATTTCATGTCATGTCTCGTAGTAAATCTCTAGCCACTCTCTTGCGTACACGGAATGGCATCTTTCACCTTTACGTCGATCGTGATATGTCCACAAAAGCTTTTGAAAGCATGTTGCCAAGCATGTTGCACCTCTCGTTGCGTTGGTGCTATCATGATGTTTTGATATATCAGACAGCCTCTGGTGAATCTCTGTCAAGATGAGCGACAAGAGCGACGTTTCGTGAAGACTGAGCTAAATATGTACCAGTGGATTAATTGGAAATTTTTATATTGAATTCTTTCTTTTATATTAAATTTTAGAGGAAGAATGGATAGTTGGTTCCTGCTCATGTGACAAGGATTGGGTAGATTCTAACAGCTGTCATTAAAATTTTGGATTTGAATATGAAATTTCGTATTTATATTTATTTTATTTTCTCACATTTATTAAGTAAGCTTCCCAAAAAGCTAGTAAATTGGGTTATTTTGGTGGAGTTGTCCACCTTGACAAAATAGTTTAGAAGACACTGTTGTGTTGAAATTTAGTATTTTCTTTTCCAATCATGTAGTTGGAGTGGTTGACTCATTTTTTTTTATGTTGAAAATGGATTCAGCATTATCAAAAATGTTTTGGACCTCAAAATCTTGAAGTTTGACATCCTTAATCTAAATTTTCAAAAATTTCTGCCAGATTTTTTCATAATCTTGGAGGAATTTCTAAGTTGTTTTGTGGGTTTTTTTAGACTAAGGATATTTTGGGTGGCTGAGTAGAATAATTACTATGGATAGAATAGTTGTTATTTCTCTACTCACATTCAATTCATTGTGAATAACATGATAAAAGAAAATATTGTTGCAATGAGTATGTGCCTAAAAATATATATTGTTGTATTGACTTTTCCTCTAAAAAAATATTGTACTTTTTGATTTCTATTCTAAAAATATCAAATCCATGTTTTTTCTTATAAAAAAAAAAAAGTCCCCAAATCACTATTTTATATATTCTATTTTTATTTCACTGGAATTTTATGAATTTTATATTTTCGTTGTTAAAACAGGCAACACTTTGAAGTAGGTGTTTTTTTGGGTGGTATGTATTCAATTTTATTTTACATATTATTTAATGTTTTTTTTTTTTTCATATGTTTGTGTGTATATTTGGTTTGAGAATTCGTATAGGAGGGCTAAATAATTAAGGACACTTTTGGGAAATTAAAATTGTTTTAAGGGATTTAAACTCAAAATCACTTTGCATAATTTTATTGATAATAATTTAAATTTGATTATTTTATGTATTTTTATTTGACTTGACCTTTATTTTATTACTTTAGGATGGGATTTTTATATTTTTATTTTTAATTGTATTTTATTTTTATTGATTTATTTATTTATTTTTATTTTTGACCGTTTTTAATATTTATAATTTTTCCTTGGGTTCTGACCATTGCTTCTCTCCGCCTATTATAAAATTGGATAGTCGGATTAGCTAGTCTTTAGTATCTTGATGATGAATTACAGTCAATAGTTCAAAACTCGTAGGTTCCAAAATTTCTCATGTGATTTCACAGAAGATTTATTTTAATTCTATTGTAATTAAAATAACAAAAAAACAAAACAAAGAAAATATAGTGAAGTAAAAAATTATTGATTAAATATCAAAATTTATTTTTTTAATCCAAATTTGTATTTGAAATTTTATATTATTTTATATAAAATCCATATAAAAATCTTCAAATAAATTTCTAAATTATATTTTTTTTTATTACAATTAATTTGATTTTTATTTTTTATAAATTCTTTGAATAAATTTGTATAAAAATCCCAAAACAACACATTGTTATTGTTATGTGATAAAAAAGAAACCTATTACAATGCAAAGTTCTCACATTAAAGATGCATGTCAAGAAAAGAAAGGAAGTGACCTTCATATGTCCTTTTTTAATTATGATTTCAAATAACAATATATTAATATTTTCTAATAATAACTCTAGGCATAATAAAAATATATTAAATAAGAAAAAATATATCATAAACAAATTTTTATTGATTTGAAATAAATAATTAATGATACATAAGGATAAGTTTCTATAAGGTGCAAATGAAGAGATCAAAAGATTAATATTAAATGAATATCATAAAAGGCCATATTCAACACATCCTAGATATTGGATATGTTGCATTGAGAGGGATCTGTGACAAACCCTATAGAAAATGGCGGAACCCTAGTTTTTATTGGCCAAAAATGTTGCGGAGTGAGGAGCGCTCCAGTGGGAGGCACATGACGACATGAGGAAGAGAAAAAAGGCGAGCCATGCAGGTGGGTTGGCGGTGGGAGAAATTGACGGTTGGCATGACATGCATTTACTCTAGGAAACATTTTCGAGAAGCTCCCGGAGATATTGACGAGATGTCGGTGGGTTTTGTTTTATCATGCTCACTCCACACTGACGTTTCCGATATAATCTGTCAGTGAGATGAGGGTTCACGTTTTGGAACTCAGTAAACAAAGGGTAAAACAGATGGATAAGTGTTGCCTCTCACCTCCTTTCATAGTGTTGGTGAAAATATCGTAGACTGAGTTGGTGGCTTCTTTAAAGTGTTCATTTTATTGTTGGTGGTTAGTTTGGTTAACAAGGCTGTGAAAATATTGGAAGTAATGCAGGAAATGGTCTCAGGGCTACAACGTTTTCGGGAGTTGGTTATAATTCCTTTTTAACAGTATTTACCGGGTGGTAAGTAGGTTGTCGTTTTTATGTGTAAATAGGATGGGGAAGGAGAATGAATTTTTGGATTTGGAACCGGCTGTGGAGGATATTCTGTCAGTATGGGGGATGGAGCCTAAGAAGAAGAACTTGGCAAAGGTCACCCTCCCACCGAGGTCTCACGCTGGTAGGGATGGGGAGGAAAAGCTGAGGTGGAATCTGGTGGAGGGGTTTATCTCGTTGAAAGGGGTTGACCTGAAGCCACAAGTTGCTTGAGGTCCTGATAAAAATATGTCGGAAGGTCCTCAAGCCCCACCTGTGACAGAGGAAGAAAATGTCAACCGCTCATTTATGCTAGAGGTAAGTCAAATCTATTCCAAAAGCTCGGTTTTTCCTATTTTTCATTCTCGGGAACTAGAGGATATCATTTTTTGGGCGAGATGTGAAAATAAAGTGGGGTATAACCCTGGGCTAAGATCTTGGGGTTGTTCTGGGATTTTATGGAAGACTGGGGTGGCATTGTGGTTGGAAGGCCATGGGAACTTAATCTTGAGCATTAGGGTTGGTATATTTTTTACTGTTGGGTTTTGTGAGAAAGAAAATGCTAGTTTGAAGGGCTTGGGTTGGGGCTCTCAGGGGGATTTTGGAAGTTTCACCTTCAGGGAGCTAACAAGCGAACTCGTTGGCCCATTGGTAGAGGCTGGGGAAAGAGCGGGGGAAGACATTTTGTGAAGGTACTCCAGTGAAATGGGGAGACTATGGGGCGGAAACAGAATATGAGGGTTTGGGTGTAAGCCTGAGGGTAGTAGGGGATGAGGGTGGGTTGGAGGAGGTGGCAAAGAAGTTAGGAAAAAAAAAAACAAATGTCTCCTTTGGTGGGGCAAACACTACAAAGAATTTCATGAAGTCTCGGGTGAAAAGAAAAAAGGGGAAAGTGATTAAGGAAAGTGATGAATGCCCTAACCTGGTATTTGACATCAATTTGCACTTTGACAGTGTGATGGCAGCGTATGAGTCTATTCTCGCGGGAAAGGCATGCGGGGAATACTACTCGATAGAATACATAACGGAATGGATTGAGAAAAACTAGGACTTGGCTCCGGATAGGGATGTGGAAGTCGTAACATTTTCAAAAGGTTGGTTTATGCTCAGATTCAAGAATGTCGCTACGCTGGAATGGGTCATGGAAAGAAAGTGGGGATTCGAAACTGCCCCGATCCTTTTCAAAATATGGACACCTATGTTTGACTCTAAAAGGGAAATATTAGATGAAATCCATGTGTGGGTGCGACTACCTACCCTCCCTCCCCATTTCTGTATAGTTGATGTTTTTCGGGTGATTGGGAACAATTTGGGCACATACCTGGATGCTAACATGTCATTTCTGGAGACGAGGACGATGAACATTGCTCGAATTCTCGTGAAACTTGCTCCAAGGGAGGGGTTGATTGCTAAAATCATTGTAAATGTGGAGGGGCATTGATATGTGAAATTGGTCGACTATGAATACCTTCCCTTTCGGTGTCATAGATGCCAAAACCATGGGCATTTGGAATGATATTTCCCACTAGGTTTTAATGAAAGTAGACCACATAAGGGTGGGACAAAACAGGGCTCTTGGCACCAGAGAGATAAGGAGACACAAGAAGAGCTAGGAGATAAGAAGGAAGACAATGATATGGAGGAACATGAATAGGTAGAGGTGCTGACACAAATAGAAGACATGAAGAACCAAGTCAAACTAATTGAGCAGAGCAATGAGATGGATTACAACTAGGAGAATATAGTACCAGTCCTTATTGATCCTGCATTAGATTTAGTGGGTACTGCTCCTGGCCCCTCATCTCCTATTTTAAACTCTTTGATCATTTTTTAACTTCTATGAAGACACCTGGTCCTTCCAGGCTAAGCTCAAATGAATCTTTGTGTGTTAGTAACCTCTAAATGGCCATGGATAGCATCATTACAACAATCTGTAACCTCTCCTTTGATATCGTCGCTTACAACCTGAGACCAAGCGAAAACAAATGATGGAAATAGATATGTCTGGATGGTTAGGGAAAAACCACCAAATTGAAAAATAAAAAAGGACGAGAGGCAAAAAAACATAGATATCAAAAGCCCAACTTAGCGACATGCTTGACATGGATGATGGAAAACAACTTCCATTAAAAGGGGCACTTAGAGTGGCATGTTCCCCTGACATTGTGACTAAATGATTGTATTATTTTATAATTGTAGAGGTATTTCTAGTGCACCTAAAAAACTAGCTCTAAAATCCCTCATAAACAATTGTACGAGAGATGTATTACTGCTTCAAGAGACTTTGGGACATGGGGATTAGGTGTCCAAAACTCGTTCTTCTTTCCTCCCGGGGTGGACATTTGTAACATCCAATCTCAGAGGAAAGTCGGGTGGATTGACCACTGGGTTGAAAAACAATACTATTAAGCTAAACAGTTCATGGAATTCTGAGCTTTTGATTGGTGTGGATGTATCTTCCATGGAACTTAGAACTAATATTACCCTCGTTAATATTTATGGCTCATGCTTGGACCGGGTTTTTTTTTGGAAAAATCTTATTTCCAAATATTTCATGCATGGACCGAACCTGGTTGTTGGGGGCGATCTAAAATTCTCATTGGGGTTGTCGAAGACTTGGGGTCCTTAGGCTAGGGCTGATCCTATAGCTGAGTTCTTTCTACAAAATCTAAGAGAAGAAATCTAATTAACTAAAATCTCATTAAGATTACCCCAACATGGATTTGGGGAGGCCCAGGTAGCTAAGAGACTAGACCGTTTCCTCCTAAATGATGACTTGACTGGTTGAACCTCCAGTTTCAGGCAATGGGTAAGCTCAGGGGGAGAATTGGATCACTCCCCAATCCTTCTGGAATTGGCCGAACCAAATAAAAAGTCAGGATCCAAGTTCAAATTCAATGTAGGATGGCTTAAAGAGGAGGAATATCATAAGCTGGTAGCTAACACGTGGTATTCGATATATGGGGAGGAGAACTCTTCTTTTGCTCAAGCATTCGTAAAACAAATAAAATATTAAGAAGGCCACCATTCAATGGGAAAAAGAGAAGGCTATAAAGGATAACATGGAGCTTAGGGCTATTGAAGAAGCATTAGATCAGATGAACAAACAGGGGGAAAAGGGTTATATGGATGAGAGGTCGAGGCGAGAGATAAAGAATCTGAAGACGGGGAGAAGGAAAATACTATTCGATAGGGAAGAAAATTGTAGACTAAAGAGCCGAGCTATTTGGCTCACAACTGGTGATGAGAATACTATTTTTTTTCAAAATTATGCGAAGGGGAGAGGAAAATCTAATACCATATGGGAGCTTGATAAACCTAAAGGTGGGGTTGACAAAAAATTCTAGGAACTTTCCTTAATGGGGAAAAATCACTTCGAAAACCTATATGGGAATCAGAAGGGAGCAACAATTGGGGAAGTGATTAAGGTGGAGCAAATCCTCCCTCAGTATGCAGATGAGGAGGAAAATAACCACCTTTTGGTGCCTATGGAGAAAAAATAGGTTGAAATGATCTTGAAAGTGATGAAAAAAGACAAGAGCGTAGGCCCATATGGGTGGACAGTGGAATTATTTCAAGACTTCTTTTATCTAGTGGGGGAGGCTATTACAAATGTGGTGGAGGAATCTCGAAAGTAGGGATGTATTTATGATGCTCTCAATTCGACCTTCCTTGCTCTCATTCCCAAGACAAGTTCTCCCTCATCTTTTCATGGCTTTAGATCCATATTGTTGTGTAAATGTATTTATAAAGTCATTGCCAAAACCATTGCAAAAAGATTAAAACCCCTTTTATCTTGTAATATATCTAAAGAAAAAATTGGTTTTTTGGATGGCA
The DNA here is from genome assembly GCA_034641835.2 of Pinus albicaulis. Classification (NCBI taxonomy): domain Eukaryota; kingdom Viridiplantae; phylum Streptophyta; class Pinopsida; order Pinales; family Pinaceae; genus Pinus; species Pinus albicaulis. Next base: position 302,629,569 of record CM076579.1, on the reverse strand, counting down.
GGCAGATCCATGAGGCTATCAGGGTAGCTCATAAAAGTTTTCATAGTATTAAGATATTAAGAAAAAAATGTATGATAGTGAAGATTTATTTATCAAACGCCTATGACCGAGTCAACCGGTTGTATCTAAGACTTCTGCTAACCCATATTGGGTTTAGAATCAAATTTATTAACTCGATTATGGGTTGTATTAAAAATGTGTCTTTTGTTTTTCATATCAATGGGGCCACATCTCCTTTATTTCATAACCAGAAGGGCCTTTGACAAGAATGCATACTATCATATTTGTTGTTCTTGCTAGTTGTTGAGGTATTAAGTCAGTTGATACACTGTGCAAAGAGAAGACGCAAACTAAAAGGCATTGAGGTGGACAAGCTTGTATATTTCCCACTTGTTATTCGTGGATGATATACTATTTTTTAGAAATGGGAGTGAGATGGATGTTATAAGGTTGAAAATTATAGTGGATTTGTTTATGAAGGCAACTGACATGGCTATAAACATTCTGAAATCATCCTTGACATACAATGGTATTTCAAATAACGACCTTGCTTGGGCTTCAATTGGTCTCCCTTTCACCCAAATCAAGTTGGGAAACAACATAAAAAACTTGGGGTTATACTTGAAACCTGACACATACAGGAAGCAGGATTGACAGTGGTTAGTTTCAAAATTTGAGAAACACATAAGCCTATGGAGTTACAAATGGATTTCTAGGGCAGGGATATTAGTACTCATTAAATCAATCCTGATGGAAATCCCGGTATACTGGATTGAACTGGCATGGGTTCGAAAAGGAATTATAAAAAAAATAAGGAGTATCTGTGGTAGGTTCATTTGGTCAGGAAAGGAAGATAAGAGGGTTCTCCCCTGGCTGGCTTGGGAAAAAATAGGCAAGCCAAAGGAATGGGGGGGTTGAGACATAAAGAACTTGAACATTTTTTCCATGTCATTGACAGAAAAATTAGGATGGAGGATTCTGACAGAGAAAAAACTATGGATGTCAGTGGTTAAATGAAAATATATCGATCCACTCCCTGTGGACGAATGGATCAGATTGTCGGGCAAAGGCTTTTCCAAGTCATCCACAATTTGGAAAGCTACTATGATGGTAGTGAGTCTAGCGGAGAAAGGATTGGCATGGAGGGTAGGGAATGGAAAAATGTGTAGGATTTGTTTGGACCCATGGGTTGGGTGAAACGAAAATTTTACACTCATTGAGGGCTTGGTGGAGGCTCTAGAAAAAAAAGGGTTTATGTTCTCATCCAAATTGGAAAGCGTGAAGATACATCTATCTAGACACAAGCATGGAAATCAGCAGAGGATCTGATGATTGAACAATAAAGGATACAGGAGTAGTAATGATACATTAAGGAACTAGCCCGCTCGATAGTGCAGCTAAAAGAATTTCTAGATTCCATTTGTTGGGTACATGCAAAATCATGCATATATACACCAAAATAAGGCTATGGGTTCATAATGAAAACTAGAGAAAGGGGTGCTCAAGAATGGTGGTTTAAAACATTGTGGAAATTGGAGGGGTCTGCAAAAACAAAACTATTCTTATGGCGTATTCTAAATACAAAGGTTATGACCTAGGATTTACTCCAAGGAAGGTTCCTAAATGGCCCATGTTGGTGCTGTTTGTGTAAGGACGCGAAGGATTCCATAGAACATCTTTTCATTTCCTGTCGTTTTACCAAAAAAGTCTGAAAACACACCCTGTTGTTGTGTAAATTTAGGGCTCATTGGCAAGGTGAAAAGTATGATGAGGCATGGCGTGTTTGGTAGGAGATAAACAAAGAACATGATTTCAGAAGCATACCACTCTTAATTACATGGGGTGTCTAGGTGGCTAGAAACAAAGGAATATTTTTGGATGCCACAACCTCCCCTTCAATTGTGGCTGCAGAATGTGTGGAAATTCTTTCATTACTCCCTAACTCAGATCCATGCAAACCACCAAATATCGTTAGGATTGAAAGGATAAACCACGATATCCCATGGGCATATTTTGATGGGGAAACTGATAATTATAGGAGATGTTGTGCGGTTATGATAATCCATAAAAACCAAAATGTCTCAATTGCTGCTTTTGTGGGAATTGGAGAAGGCACAACCAACTTTGATGAACTTCAAACCCTAAAACTCCTTATGTGTTGGCTCATCCAGCCAGGCATTGTTTCAGTACAAATTTTCGAGGACTCCATGAATGTCATAATTTGGGTTAACAATGCATAAAGATGTCAAAATTTTTTGTTACTTCAAATTCTAGAAGAGATGTAAGAATTAAAAATGCATTTTGTACTTATTTTTGTATGCCATATTTACAAGGAACAAAATGGGGCCGCTGATCGTATTTCTAAAGATGACCTACAACAAGCTCTCGACTCATGGCACATAGTGGACAAGGACATGAATGGGATCCATGTGTCAGACTCGAGGCCGTACTAACAGAGGGTTCCATAGTTTTTTAACTTAATTTTTACACTTTACTTTTTCTCCAACAAATGCTTTATATCATGGAGATCTTTTTATATATATATTTTTGGACATATTGTATATTAACCACATTGTAATGTGGTTGGTTATAACAAATTTATACTTTTATGAGCCTCGTGGGGTTGTTTTCCCATACGGGAGGCCCGAGTCACAACAATATATTTTTGTTTACTGTGGGGCGTTTTCTCCGAACAGGAGGCCTGGACTACATATGTCTTTTTGTAAAAACTGGATGACTAGTTCACATTAGATGCTTATTGTGACACATAGTTATGTTGTTACGGCCCGCTTATTTTTGTCTACTATTGGACAGACTGACTTGTTTTCCCTCAATGGGCGTAGAAAACAAAAGGAATGTGCAACATATGCAGTGTAGCATTTTTACAATATATAAAAAGTTCCATTTTTTTTTTTTTTTTGTAAAAAAAGAGACAAGTTTCTACTTCTTCATAATTTCTTGGAATCTATTTCATGGATTCCTTTGAGTGAAAATATCGAATATTTAACTAATTAAAAATAATAATTAATATATTATATTATAAAAATTTAATATAAATGATTAAAATATACTTTAAATTAATTTTAAATAATATATTGAAGCTAATTATTAAGTGCATCTTACATTTTAGTATGAAGGTGATTTATGATTCTTTCAATGCTTAATTTAGTGTTAGTATGAAGGTAATTTATGATTATGCTTAATTTAGTGTTAATATTAACGTGATTTATGATTCTCTCCATGTTTAATTTAGTGTTAGTATGAAGGTGATTTATGATTCTCTGCATGTTAAATTTAGTGTTAGTATGAAGGTGATTTATGATTTTCTCATGTTTAATTTCGTGTGGACATGTGTTTTTTTTAACAAAATTTAAATATTTTTTAGATAATTTTTTTTTAAACTCTAATAAAAAAACAAACAGAAAACAATATAGTTTTAATTAAAATCATTATAAAACATCAATATAATATTATTTTATATCAATTTTATTAATAAAATAAAAATAAAAATTATTCATATATATAAAGTTCGGATGGATGAAAGTTATATATATATATATATATATATATATATATATATATATATATATAAATATAAAGTTGGGATGGATGAAAGTTGGTTGACCTTTTATATGTCTATCAAGTTCGGATGGATGAAGGTTGGTTGACCTTTTTTTTTAAATTTAGTTAGACATGTGGCATTCGCCCTTGCTTTCACTGCCCTTTTGCAACATGCTAAACAGTGCAAAATGAATCTTCGTGCGTGTCTGTGGTGCTAACAGCCACCAGTAAGGTACCATAGGAAGGATTTCAAGAACCACATTTATTGCGTATACCATTTATTAATGTACATGCAATCATCAGACCTGGTTAATCCCCCATTACAGGTATAATACTATAAAACCCCGAGGAAATCAGACTTGCCTACTTGAATATCCATAGGTATCGTGTTTTAAGTTTTTCTGAATCCTCGCTATGCACGACATATTGTCAGAGGAAAAAGTGGATGTCCATAGTTCTGGACCGTCATATGCGATTTCAGGGATGCAGGTGATATGGATTCTCTCGCACATATTTTCCAAGAATATCGATGCACAAAGTAGCTCTTCATTGCAAAGGACATTGTAGGCTCTCGTCGCCAAGTTCGGGTTCAGAATCATTTTCATGAAGGGGGTTTATAATCATACCGATTTACAAGACAGAATTGGGCTTTTTTTGTAGATTAACAGATATATAACGGCTGAGAACAAACTGTATGTGATTATGCTAGTCAAGAAAAAAAATTATTCTTCCTGTACATTTAATATTACACCATGTATACAATTAATAGGAAAACTACATAAAGAAGAACTGTAACTAGAATTAAGTATGTGTGAAGATGAACACTTGAGGTGGAAGCTATTCATTTGTAAATTGCAGTAAACTGATGAAGAAATTTGTGCAATAAGGAAATGACCCTAAATTAATTTCAGTGAGTAATCATGGTAAAGACCAGAGATAAATCTTTCAAATAATCATAATCATTGAGAACCTGCTAGCGAAGAAATAACTTTTCTAAAAAAATAACTTGACTCAAAAGAAACTGCATTGTGCATAAGAATAATAAGCAAATTGTACAATATCTATATTACAAACTGAGGGTAACAGTAAATACAATGTCTAACTAATACAAAAAATGGCCTACGGCTTAGGGCCGAAACTAATTATCACAGTTAAAAATTGTATAAGTCAATATCAAGTAAATAATTTGTCAGAAAATTATAATGACTGTGCTGAGATATTGCTACAGGAGCGAAAAAAAAGAGATTAACCACTGCTACCACATTTCGGATCTTACTACAGTTGTATTTAAGGTGGGTCGGAACTTATCTTTCATTTTATCAACAGGGTATGTGATAAAGAAAATTTTGCAAGTGGATGGTTGGAAGAGTATTCTAGAATGAAAAGAAAAGAAAAGAAATCCTATCCACCGTATTTTTTTTTCTTAAATAAGATTAAATTCTATTTATGAAGCATATAATACATGGAGGCTTGGGCCTTTGTAGTTATAGCCTATTTTAGAGATATAGTTATACAAAAACTCAAAACAGTGACTGCCTCGAAGGGGAAACCAACCAACTTAGTTGGTTTATAGCTGCCCGTTGCGGGAAACCAGCTTCGTACATGGAGAGTATATAAGTGTTTGAAAACATAAAAAAGAACAGGAAATAAAGTTCCCCAAGACTTGGAACCGAAAACCAGAAACCGGAAAAAACCTGATGCCTTATGTGGCATTTCCCGAGGGAGGTGTCTCTTCCACAATGAGACACTGATATTCCTCGGTGTCATCTGCATGCTTGTCACGAGTGTCAACATCCGCGTTCTCAGGGACATTGGTGGTGCGTGCGTTGCCTGGACCTCCATTGTCGTCCGACCAATCCTCACTGCTACTGTCAGAGCTTTTGCTTTTGTTGCTGGAGGCGGGAGCACCCTGCACGACTGCGGACGGAGCGCCCGGGACTGCTTCCTTACTAGTAAGCTGCTGAGTCGCAGAGTCTGAGATAGACTTCTTATGCAATTTTTTGGGACATGGGCTTTCAGCACTGAGAGCTTCCTCTTTGAAGCTAATGGTGATAGTAGCCGTAATGCGAGGTCGGTCCATGGTGTAGGTGTAATGGAACTGGGCAAAGTGGGCGGGTAGTGGAGAGGCCACCGTCTCCAGGCGAGGCAGCGACAGGGGAGAATTGGTGGAGGGAGGAATCAGTGGCGAGGAACGAGACCTTCTTGAAGCCCAGTCTCAGCCACGACCACTGCGGGTGGCAGGGTAACGCCCAAATGAATTATCCAGCAATGGGGAGGAGGTATCAAAATGAGAAGAAATTGAAGGTCTGGAAGCTCTGCCTCAGCTGCTGCCTCTATGGCATCACATACGGTGGCGACGGGGCAAGGTGGAGCTAGGGGAAAGAAAAAGGTGAGGTGGAGACCACAGAGGCAGAAGAGCAGCAGAATGTGAGGTCAGAGGAGCAGAGAGCTAAGGAGCCGAAGGCCAACGAGGCGCAGAGACGAAGTTCAGACTATAGTGAAGGCTATGAGAGAAGTTCACACTAGAGATAAATTCAATGCAACAAAGAAGACTGCAGCATCTCCCTATAGGCGTTCGGGAGCTCGGCTCCGAGACTCCAGGGGGACAAATGCAGCTCGACGGTAGAGGTAATGGAGGGAGGCTGCCATGCGAATTCATTTTGAAGAGCTGGTGAGTGCATCGACATGCGAGCAGAGTAAATGAACGTTGGTGAGTGCAGTTAGGGCGATTAAATGTTCGTGTCTAGAGACCATGGGTGGCCATGTGTCTCGGCCACATGCCACCCCAAACGCTCACCGTATGGCTGTCCTTATAAATCACCCGCATCCAGGAGACACCACTGCGATTACCATGAAACATGTCCTGAATTAACCAAAGTCTGAAGATTATATATATTACCATCCAACATAACCAATGAAAGGAACTTTAATACTTAGTTAAACATTTCCACAAAACCTCAATAAAAAAAAACTAGGTGCTTAATGAATAACAATTATGTTAGATATATAATCATATCAAGAGAAACATGAATTCTGTGGTAAAGGATAAAGTAACTATACATATAAATTTCACCATTACTCCCTCGACATAGTAAAAAAAAAAAAGATTTGTGACCAGTACAAAATTACTAATTATTAATTAAATGTCTTTTAATTAATTAATAATTAATTATTTATAATTTATTTATTAATTATTAATAATTAATTAGAAAGTAATTATAATTAATTAATTAATAATTATTACTTATTAGTAATTAACGATAATCATTAATTATTTAATAATTATATAATTATTAGCTATTATTAATAATTAATAAATTAGCTATTGATTTATTCTAACACTTTCCCTTGGAAAACAAATCCCCCAACTTCCATTATGTATTATGGTTGACCATAAGATCCATTCTTAGATGATTGGACAATGGTTTGCCATCATATTAAAAACACTTAAAAATAAACATCACTAAAAACAAAAACAATGACTATCTGATTGGTTTTAACGTCACAAACCAATCCACTGGGTGCCCACTTGCATCCACCGTTGAAATTCCGATCACTATTTTAGCTCTCGTCTCATTTACATTCATCAACTTTACCAATAATTTTATTTCATTACATGTCTCGTAGTAAATCTCTAGCCACTCTCTTGCGTACACGGAATGGCATCTTTCACTTTTACCGCGGTCGTGATATGTAGACAAAAGCTTTTGAAAGCATGTTGCCAAGCATGTTGCACCTCTCGTTGCGTTGGTGCTATCATGATGTTTTGATATATCAGACAGCCTCTGGTGAATCTCTGTCAAAATGAGCGAGAAGAGCGACGTTTCGTGAAGATGAGCTAAATATGTACCAGTGGATTAATTGGAAATTTTTATATTGAATTCTTTCTTTTATATTACATTTTAGAGGAAGAATGGATAATTGGTTCCTACTCACATGACAAGGATTAGGTAGATTCTAGCAGCTATCATTAAAATTTTGGATTTGAATATGAAATTTTGTATTTATATTTATTTTACTTTCTCACATGCTAACAAAGTAAGCTGTTCAAAACTAGTAAATTGGGTTATTTTGGGTGGTTGCATAGTTGTATAGAATGATTGTTATTTGGTTAAAATAGTTATTATTTCTTTATCCAGTTTCAATTAACTGTGAGTGACATGATTAAAAAAAAAAATTGTTGTAATGAGTATGTGTTTAAGAAAAAAAAATATTGTTGTAATGAGTATGTGTTTAAGAATATTGTTGTATTGACTTTTTTCCTAGTAGATATTATACTTTTTTATTTCTAACTTTTTTATTTCTATTTTAGAAATATCAAATGTATGTATTTTCTTTTTTGAAAAAAAAAATCCCCAAAACACTATATTATATATTATATTTTTATTTCACTATAATTTTATGAATTTTATGTTTTTCTTTGTGGTTAAAACAAGGCACCACTTTTAAGGAGGTGTTTTTTTGGGTGATATGTATTCAATTTTATTTTACATATTCTTTAATGTTTTTTGTTGCATATGTTTGTGTGTACATTTGGTTTGAGAATTTTTACAGGAAGACTAAATAATTAAAGGCACTTTTGGGAAATTAAAATTGTTTAAGGGATTTAAACTCAAAATCCTTTGCATAATTTTATGGATAAGAATTCCATTGTAATGGTAAAACAAATAAACAAAAAAAACTAGAATGAAATAAACAATTATTCATTAGATATCAAAATTTGTACCTTAATTTTTTTATATAAATTTTCTATAAAAATCCTCAAATAAATTTCTAAATTATAATATTTTTATTATAAATAATTTTATTTATAATTCTTATAACTTTTTGAAATAAATTTGGATAAAAAATCCCAAAACAACACATTGTTATTGTTATATGATAAAAAATATACCAATTACAACGCAAAGTTTTCACATTAAAGATGCATGTCAAGGAAAGAAAGGAAGTGACCTTCATATGTCCTCTTTTAATTATGATATAACATTCATGATAGTTCAACCATTAAAAAAAAAAAAAATTACTTTTGCATTATTTAATTACACAGGAATATAACTCTAAGAATCTGAATCCCACAATTAAACATGGGACCATAGTGAATTTTCCATATATTATTCTATTCAAAACTCCAAACCTTTAATAAAATATTCATATCTATATAATTATCAATCCTTGACTCTGATTGGCATTTGTGCATAAAATTGATTGTCACGAATTCCTTTTTACATAATAACATGGGTTGACTATAAATGTTGTATCTATGGAACGAATATTTAATAGTTTGGCAGATCTCTACATTTGATTTTTATTTAGCATATGATCAATGATATATATGTTGTTGATTCAATCTTTAATGTTGGATTTAATATACGGTGCCATTGCACGTGACTTACGTTTTAAGTGGAGGACACCTGCCCTCTCGACCACCACTGGATCTAGGTTTTAGGATCTACGGCTATGATCTTTGGGCTTTGGCTTAGGGTGATGAACCCTCCCAAACCCTAACCTAATCTTTCATTGTGATTTGGTCTCTGCGACATTGCCTCTCTACAACAACACCGCAACCCTAACTTGCTCAACCTTTTGAACTCCCCGCTCGGCACTGGTGGCCGAGGTACCTCTACAAGTATGAGATTACGCCCCCACAGTCCTGCAATAGAATATTATCTTACCTTCTCTGCACAGTCGCAAACTGGTTCTTGAATCTTATGAAGTATGCTTCATTGTTTTTCACATTTTAAGCGGGTATTCCAGCAAGTGATGAGACTCTGCTCCACGGCTAGTAGCCTACCTTACGGCTATGGTTCAGGTATTCAGATCTTATGTCTATGTTCTTTGGATATGACTGCCCATGTCTCCGTTCTTTGGGTACTTCCAACCATACGCCTCAGAAGGTAAGATTTCTAAAAGCCCAATTCCCCATACTCGTTTCTTGCTCATTTACGTTATCTTTGGTAGCTTATATTTATAATTCCTTTGCCTTTTCCCCATGTAGGGCTTGAAGTTGTAGCCTGTGAAGCAGGTTCCTTATGTAAATTTAATTTCTAACCCTGTTCCTTTAGTTTCACAATTTGTTCGGCAATTAGAGATTTAAAATTCTAATCTTGATGTCTTGTATTGAAGCAGGTAAATTTGTGGTTCAATAGCAAGGATTATCGAATACATGTGCCTTTCCTTTGAAGGGCTTTGATGGTACATTCTAACATTCGGCTGAATTCCCTTAACAGGTATCGGGATCTCATAGATAGTCTCTTAATGCTCCCGGCTTAAGCCTTCTAGGCTTGGCTTCTTGACTGTTACGAATTAATGATTTTTTATAAACTAGTTTAGTGGCCTTGTGTTGCAATACATTTTGTCTTCCATGTAATGTCGAGAGCTCCGCTAGTGTAGTAGTTGCATGCTATATTTTTTCTTGGAATTCTTGTTTGTAATTTTAAGGGTTTTAATCCTAGCTTTCAGTCGAGAACTTGGCCTAACTAAGAGGAAAGATTCCTTTGAGCAACAATATTTATTGTCTATCCTTTACTGTGGACAACACTTGACTCGTGTAATCTTCATTGATAATCTTTTGATTTTTATTTTAGTTTCAGCTTCTTCTTGTAAATTGGAAACATTTTTTTTATCGTTCGTTTCATATACATGTGTAAATGTACATCATTATTTCCTTTCCTATTGGATTATTGCTTCAATAGAATTGATGGTTTGAATGACTTGCATTTACTCTTACCTGTAGAATTTTTTAGCCCTTTGTTTCCTGTAATAATTTCTGCGAAAGAAAGTTTTCTATATTGAATATATGTATTTCACTCTTGATATTGAATATTCTAGAGCTTTATATTTACATTCCCTTAACACAGAGAAATTTCCTTTAATATATTTTAGTGTTTCCAGATTCTCTATTATTTAGAGGTGTATGGACCATATAAGTGAGGAGTTATTACCCTACAACCCATTGTCCATGTATATCATAGGTTACCGGTCAACGACCAGTTCTGGGGTCCGAGGTTTCGACCCTAGTCCCTGAGCTAACAGTTCACCTGGTTCATACTTCTTGGTTATTTAATTCATGTTTGGTGTTTAGCTTGGTATTGTAGTTACTGTTCACACTACTATTCTTGAATATCAGACTATAAATTCAATACAAACTTTTGTTACAAAACCCACATATATATATTAGTTCTACAATAAGTATGGAATATTTTACAAGAAATATAGATACAATTTATCCACAACCTTCACAGCATAAATTTCTTCATTCCATAATTTCAAGAAAAATTTCCTGTGTTAAAAAAAATCTGTCTAACTATTTCCATAATAAGGAAGTCTATCTAAACATTTTTGTATTAAATAAATCTGTCTAAACATGAAATTTCCAGTTCTCACTATTTTTTGCAGTCTGTATACTTATCTCGTTTCCAGACTTGTTGATGATGTTCCTCCCTACCACGAGAGAAGTGATTACGTCCTCATCTCCCCCCTTGCTCCACACCTGAGATGTGTAGGTTCACAGATAACCCAGAAGAGGCCTTAGGACCCCTAGTCTAGTACTCTCCCTTTCCAGGGTTCATGAACGCTGAGTGTTTTCCAATCATCACCACCAGCTCAGGAATTTTCACTCTCTTCCTCTTATCTTTTTGTCACGGGAAAATAACCCCTTTTCCTCACTATGATGTACTTTTGTCCCTAGAGAAAAGATAACTGTCTTTAATTGTTTTTCTGTTCAACCACTCTCAATTCTTGTATTACTTTTACCATTAGTATTTTAAATTTTTATGGAACCACTATTCCATAATTAAATTTTTATTTTAACAAAACATAATTGATTTATGTTCATCATGTAATCCTTTTCTCAAAAGAAATCAATGTTTAATCTCTTTAAAAATAAATAACATAACAACTAATTAGCACTTAAACCAGCTGTACAAACTTTCCCCGTGGAAGTAAACACTGTCCTTGGTGTTTCACTCTAGCTCAACAAACAATTCTGGATAAGCCTCATGTTGAGGAGGTAAATCCCCTCTGCGGACAGAGGTGATCCCTACTAGCCCAGCAGGGGTCTAGCAACAATCACGAAATGTTACGACACAAGTTCCTAGTTACGAATGAAAAGACCAAGGATGGAGGCCTACCTGGAATCTAATGCTATGATCTGAAGAAGAGAGTGTTCCCGCTCCTCAGCCCGACAGATCACGATCCTCCACGATCTCCGCGGATGGACACTTGCACATGCAAGAAACAAACAGATACAAGCATAAAATCCAGCATACGCAACTAAATATCAGTCAGAAAGGATATTACTCATATTAACATAATCGAAAACAGAGTGGAACCATAATCGTAATCATTCATTAAATAACAATCGAAGAAAGATTACAACCAATGTTCTGACGTCGTGTTCCCCTTCGGATGGGTCTCCAGTCGTTCACGTCTCGCAAAGCTTGCCAGGGAAAGGGAAAACCTCTCTTGAGTCTCTCGACGATAGTCTCCTTACTTGAGTCGGCCTTAAGGGAAGAAAGAGGGCTCTTACAGCACAAAGGCTCTTGGGAATTTGGAGATTCAAAGCTTAGGCACTTCAAGACTAGCTTGCTATAGAATTGAGCAGGCTTTTATAGATGGGGAAGGAGGGAGTTGGGATCCCTATTATTGTGGGATTGGCCCTATCAACAAGGAAGGTTCCATGGGAGGTGGAAAACCACTTCCCTTCCATAGAACTCCCGCATCCAAACCTCCCAACTCAAGATAGGCAATGGTTTCTGAGTTTGTTGAAACACAACTTCCGCCATCTTTATTTAAAAAACACTCCTTAAATTGGCTGGCGCGACTACTGCTCTGGGACAGAGCGCCAGTTGGCGCGGCCTCTTTGTAGGATTTTCCCCATTGGCGCGAGTGCTGAATTGTCTGCCCGCGCCAATGCAAAAGGAGATGTTTTTCATGATTTTTGCAAGGAGATGTCTTTAGGGCAATTGAAGCTCATGCTTAGAGGAATGCATTGATGATGTTTTCAAGGCACGACAATGTTCACAGGTCACAAAATGGGTCCTCCATTGTGCGGGACGGGGAATGGTAGGGACGGTGACAAATTACTGTGTAACAGATGCCCCCTAAAGTATGAGGCCAGAGAGAGAGAGGGGTGAAATTCTTTACGAGAACATGTTCAACTGAAGGCTCACCGTCGGAAAACCTGCGCAGAAAAATACAACTGATATCTCAAGTACAGGATGTATATGCGGTATGGGCGCATCCATCCGAAACAGAGTACACTATAATCCGGATCTAGGGTATGGGCGCAACCATCCAACGAGGATCAAATAAATAGACTCAGGTATGGTCGCAGCCATCCAATCGGTGAGTCATGTAAATAATAATCCACAATATCGCAACCTGGATTACAATAGACACAATCCAGGGTCTTGCGCTCCATCTCGACCCGAATACAGTACAAGTTCAAGCATGCGAATATGTGAGCTGAAGTCGAACATGCAAGAACATCGTCTGATTACCAGCCAATGATGAAAGCTGTTAACAGACGCGAGAGGAACCATCAATAATGACGATGTCCCTCAAGGTACTACAGGTACAATCTACGGCATGTGAATCAATGAGCTGGCGTCGAACACCTGTAGAATCACTCGATCGGAGGCCAATGATGAAAACTTCATGTCGAATGCGACGAACTTGCCATTGAGGCATGCGGGCTCCAAGGTACCATAAGGGAGTCTCTAGATCAACTTCCCGGATAATGAGCTGAAGTCGACAGGAAGTGACCTTGATCGAAGGTGGGCCATAATGTTTCCCACATCATTGACACGAGATAGAGAAACATGATGTTTTCTTTTTTTGTGAATCAGGATCGTATGAGAATCAGAGGAAGGTTGATATTCGCAGAGGCCAACTTCTCTTGAACATATAAACGGCACGACAGTGGACTTGGCAGTATTTGAAATCAATGAGTCAGAGGTCATGGTGACGAGGCAATGAGTAGATGAGAGGTCAAAATGGATTATCCAAACCCATGGAGGCAAAGTGAAGAAACGATATGAGATGTCCCCAACCCGACACGAATGCGGACAAGTGCCATGTTCAAGAGCGACATACTGCTGACACGACAATGATTACGGTTCCATTTCCCCCCCACCATTTCTGGCGAGTACCCCAATTATTTTTTATAACAAGCTTGAAGGGGATAGCATATGCTTGTAATGTAAGTCCGCCCTTCGGGCGAATCCATCCTAGTACATTTAACGAGCCCTAGGAAGGAGGAACTCGGAGAGCGTCATTTCGACTGAATCCGATGTCATCAGGGTTTAACGAGTCTGACAAAGGAAGAACTCGACGTCTTTTCATGTTTAGAGAGTTTGAAAAGACAACAGAAAAGTAAACTCCAGCGGTCCCTTTTCGTAGATAGTTCCTCGAATCCCAGAAAAGGTAGAAACATCTTTCAGGAAAACCTCTAGTCGCGATGAGCTGGGGTATTCCTTTTTCGTAATCAATCCATCCCATCTGAAAAGGTAAACGTATCTTTAGGTAGATGTCGATTTCGTGTCATTTAACGAATCAACTTACATGCTTCGGAACGCAAAGCGATATTTTCCATGTTTAGAAGTCGAAAGAAGTGAGTGACTCCTCCTGGAGAGAGCAGGATAGTTGACAAGAGGCCAGCAAAGCTTGTCTTTGACAATAGGTAGGGCCCCATGCGAACAAATAAAGGTTAAGAGGCTGGCTAACAAGACCACTCATCGCAGCGGTTCCTCAGGAAATGGGTAAAACAACCAAGTGAAGGCATATGATCGGCCAAGCAGATAATGACGATGGAATGAGAGAACCAAGGCTCATATAGCAAAAATAGGCTGATAAAAATAACAATCACAAGAGGTAGAATGAGAATGGTTTCATTTTTACACAAACTTGAAATGATACTTTGCTTGAAGTTGAACCATTTTTACACAAGCTTAGACGGATACAAACTATGTGAAAAGTAAACATGCCCCTAGCATAGTGACTCAGATTCCAGAATTTTATGCCCCCAAACGATCCGCTGAGAAGAAATGGAGTGAAGGTTCAAAACAAAAATTTGAATTGAACATGCTTGTGTTTCATTTTTTTAAAGGATTGTACACTTAATTACCTAATTAACTTGTTTCATTGTAGGAGCTCGGCTTGCAGTGGAGGAACTATGCTCAGAACACAGTTTCATTTTTAAAAGGAATTAATACAGAGGAGGAAACCGTGCTCTATGACTTACATCAAAAATGGTTTTCCCAAGAAGAGCGGTGCTTCCAAAGTTCACTCTCGATGGAAGGAAAACATCCTGGAAGTCAGGACCCAATGCCCCCAGCACACTATGCACGACGGCATCATCACTGAGTACAGGCACGGGGTATGTAGCCACATAGTTGACCTGCGGTGGGGCGAATACAACGGGTGGATAAAAACCAGGAAGGGATGATGGCAGGTCAGTTGCCACATCGGGACCAAAGAACGACAGCTGATCAATGGTCACGATCCATCCTTCATGTGGAAAACAGGACACACAAAAAAGGGAGGAGATGAGCGCTCCCATGGCATAGGTGTAATCGCGTCCCAGGAGCAGATTTAAATCCAAGGGGCCTGGAACAACCATCACATTCATATGGACGGTTTTGCCTCCCAAAGTAATCGGTAACCTTGGAAGGATCCCCAATGGTTGACTCGTCCTTTTGTTAAAAGTAAACAAATTTTGCGTAACAGGCGCAAGCGGTGGCGAACCGAAGGCTTGCCAGGTAGTCGAGGATAGGATACTAACAGAGGCACCTTCGTCTATAATGGTACTGGGTACGACCAGACCAAGAGCTTGTACCGTAATCTCGAAAGGCACGTAAGACGGAAGGCGGAATCCTGCAAATCTACTCCAATCAAAGGAGGCAACCAGACTACAGGGAGGGGATACCATCGAACCGAGATGGTCTTCCCCTGGTGTTACGGAAGAAGGAGCATCCTCCATAACCCCATCTCAAAGGTGGGAGGGATATCCTCCGGAGCCTCCATCATGGGAGGCGGAGGAGGAGCTTCCTGAAGTAGAGGGACAGGAGAATCTTTCTCCAAGTCTAAAGAATCTGAAGAAATCAGAAGGACATGGGGGGTGTGAGATCCACTCTCGACAGAAAAGACCTGGTGCACCGCGGACGGGGCCAGTTCAACCGATCCTACAACCAATGATTGGTCAGGGACGGATTCATGAATTTGAATTTCTGGGGAAGTGGGATCGACCAAGGATGACTCTTGACCAATCGTGGGATCAGCTGGCGGAGGACTCAAAGAAAGCCGATTATAACCAGGTGGAAGGTGTGGTGTAGAACCGGTTGGGTTGTCCAAAAGTCGCTTGGATTCATCCATATAAGAACAAAGGTGAATGGCATGGTGCCCTTCACACAACTTACAGGGATTGGTAATCTTACCCTGCTTCTTAGGAGACTTTCCGGCAGCAACTAAAGACGTGCCCTCAACCTGACTCCCAGGAGCCAAAGATAATGGCGGACGACCGTCGCACCATGCTTCGAGGACCTTGGGGATGCCAGGGCAGTCTCGAAGAAGATGGTCTCCCGTGCACAACAGGCAAGGGAACTTGACTTTCCATGGAGGGTTGGAAGGTACATTTGTAGGAGATGTTTCAGAAACAGTAGCAGCAGCTTTAGCCTCTCTTTTATCGGACTTCTTCTTCTTTGTCTTCTTCTTCTTCTTCTCAGCCACCTGGCTACTTGAATCCAGGCTTTCACCAGGCGAAGTAGAGGATGAGGACGCAGAAATAGGCGAAGAAGGGGAGAGGTCCACCCTGGAATCAACATGATGTTGTTCCGGTGGAGGAACTGATTGAACAGTAGCAAAGATATTTGGGACCACAGAGGTTGAAAACAACCAAACAGGCAACCCAACAGTTAGCCCAGGAAGGGACAACGTCGCCATTTAAGGAGCACCAACATTTCCAAAAGGAGGAAAATGACCAGGATTCCCTTCTGAGGGGATTCCTTGGTTGGCGAACTCTGAAAAAGTTGCCATCAAAACCAAAAACCACACACGAGTTGAAAAAGAGTCAAGACACATGATCAAATGGTCAACAAGCAATATCTAACAGGGCATTTAATTGTGGGTGATTAATTTTTACCACATTAAAAAATAAGAAACTTCACCGTTTCATGTTTTAAGAGTCGAGAAACGATAAAAGATGACTCTATCTCTTTCAGATTTGACACAAGCGTGAAAGGACAAGCGCTTGATGGTCTTTTCAAATTTAGGGAGTCAGAAAAGACCAAATGACTGCTCAAGAATACTAGGCACAAAGGGTGTACCAAATAACCGTGAACTGCAATATACACCTTGGTTTTAATAATGAAAAAGAAATCAACCAAGGACTTTACAGTCGTCTTTTGAAGTATCCCCGTCTTGTGTTCGGTGTATCACGGTATAGGGCGGCAGATCGACCATGTTGATAAAGAGTTGAAAAGCCTTTACAACTCCCTTTATATACGCGGCAGTAAGTGGAGAGCACAAATTAATTACTAGCATTATCTAAAGCCAAAAGGTGAATGACAGCTGCTAGGTTTAAAGACGCCGGAACACGTCTCTAGCCTAGACCTCTAAATATGTTTGGTTAGATTTCAATGCTGCCTTAGGTTAATTGGATAGATTTTAAAGTTGATCTTCAATTAAGTTTCGATTTTCAGGCCTTAACGAATGTATTGTTCCAAAAACTCCTAAATTCAAAGCTACATGCCACAGTAGACCATTTTGTTCGATGAAAACTAGCTACAGAAGAGTTGAGAGTCTTTACACAAAAAAAATGATTCAGAAGACAAACAATGAGATCTCTAATGTAACTAATGAAATTGAAAACTTTTCATTCAAATCACTAATTACTAGTAAAATCGAAAAATTTCAATTTGCACTAATCAATCAACACAAAAGAGATTTTTTTTTGTAATTTTCAATGTTTGATAGCTAAATGCACTAAACAAACCGAAAACAAACGGGACAACTTGAGAAACGATATTGAGAGAGCAAAACAAACAAATTTCACTCAATGACACAAGCAATCAGATCTTAAATCGACCAAAGTCTCTCAAAACCAAGCAAAAGACTCAAAGGCTCCAATGGACCGTGTGATCTTGGCCCAAAGCAAGACCAAACGAAATTTGAATGAAGAAATGAGCACTCACCCAAAAATCGCAACAAAACAATGAACAACTACTAAGAGGATGCAGAGGAGCAATCAGAAAGTCGACTGGACGAACGAAGCACCAAAACTCCCAAGGACGGCTCGATACACAAAGCCACTAGATGCCCTAGGGATCAAAACGTGAAATCGATAGATAAAAGAAAAAAACCAAAGCACGAAGGCAAATTCCCAGTCAAAAAGGACTCCAACACACTCAGGTAGTCGAAAGATCAAGAAGAAAAACACTGACCAGACCCAGAGAGCTCAAAACTGAGAAAACTCAAAAACCCTACAAGATTGGCGCGACTGTAAGGCTGAAACTGGCGCCAGAAAGCAATTGGCACGGGCTAAACAAAAGCAACATGCGCCAATTGGTGCGACTGTCGAGCTAAAAAGCGCGCCAGTCGAGTTTCTCAGCCAAAAACAAAAAAGAACTACTCCAGGAGCAGATCAATGTATACTAGGCAAACCAAGAAGCAAAAAACAGCAAAAGAACCCAACCCAGAAGGCTAACCAAGCAAGGAAAATCATAAAATAATCGAAACGAGACAATCCAAATGAGACGGTGAAATCTAGACGATCCCCAGCGGAGTCGCCAAATTGTTGAGGAGGTAAATCCCCTCTGCGGACAGAGGCGATCCCTACTAGCCCAGCAGGGGTCTAGCAACAATCACGAAATGTTATGATGCAAGTTCCTAGTTACGAATGAAAAGACCAAGGATGGAGGCCTACCTGGAATCCAATGCTATGATCCGAAGAAGAGAGTGTTCCCACTCCTCAGCCCGGCAGATCACGATCCTCCACGATCTCCATGGATGGACACCTGCACATGCAAGAAACAAACAGATACAAACATAAAATCTAGCATACGCAACTAAATATCAGTCAGAAAGGATATTACTCATATTAACATAATCGAAAACAGAGTGGAGCCATAATCGTAATCATTCATTAAATAACAATCGAAAGAGATTACAACCAATTTTTTGACGTCGTGGTCTCCTTCGGATGGGTCTCCAATCGTTCACGTCTCGCAAAGCTTGCAGGGAAAGGGAAAACCTCTACTGAGTCTCTCGACGATAGTCTCTTAACCCAGTCGGCCTTAAGGAAGAAAGGGGCTCTTGACCTGAGAGCTCTTGAGGAATGTAGATTGAAAACCCAGGCATCGGAACCTAGCTTGCATGGGAGAGAAAACGGTTATGAATGAGAGGAGTTGGGATCCCTACTATTGTGGGATTAGCCCTATCAACAAGGAAGGTTCCATGGGAGGTGGCAAACCACTTCCCTTCCATGGAACTCCCACAGCCAAACCTCCCAACTCAAGATAGGCAATGGTTTCTGAGTTTGTTGAAACACAACTTCCGCCATCTTTATTTAAAAAACACTCCTTAAATTGGCTGGCACGACTACTGCTCTGGGACAGAGCGCCAGTTGGCGCGACCCCTTTGTAGGATTTTCCTAATTGGCGCAAGTGCTGAACTGTCTGCCCGCGCCAATGCAAAAGGAGCTGTTTTTATGACTTTTTGCAAGGAGATGTCTTTAGGACAATTGAAGCTCATGCTTAGAGGAATGCATTGATGATGGTTTCAAGGCATGACAATGTTCACAGTTCACAAAATGGGTCCTCCATTGTGCGGGACGTGGAATGGTAGGGACGGTGACAAATTACTGTGTAACACCTCACTAAAAAATTCTTCATCTTCCCGGGTAACCTCATCCAAGATGAAGTACTTCCACTGCACTTTAACCTGGGTGATGGCTTGCCTACAGAGCATGATTTCTCTCCAATCGAGTATACGTTGAGCTTTGATCAGAAATTCGTTGTCCCATTAGACCTGCATTCAACAAAACTTTGAATTAAGTTATCATAAAACTTAGTATTTTAAGATAGGCTTTTTAATCTTATCCTACCTGAATTATTTTCCAGTGGATTACATGCTTTGGTTCATGCACGTATCATTTTAGTAAGGATACATGAAACACATTGTGCACCCAAAGATGGTTGGGTAAAGCCAATTGGTAAGCCATAGGTCCCACCCTCTCCAACATCTGGAAAGGTCCATAGAACGCGGGATCCAACTTTGCACACGAGGTCCACCTTAGTGTGCTCTTCTTCGGTTTAATCCTTACTTACACATGATCGCCCACTTCAAATTCTCGATAAGTTCTCTTCTTATCTACATATACCTTCTACCGATCTTGAGCCGCTTCCAGATTTTTTCTGATCTTCCTTAATTTTGATTCCATCTCAGCCAACATCTCTGGTCCAAGCATCGACTTGGTTTCAGGGCTACTCCAATTGATAGGAGTACGACACTGTCATCCATACAATGCTTCAAACATCTTAAGAGACTCTTGGTAACCATTATTGTATGTGAATTCTACCAATTGTAGATATTCTTCCCATTTCGTTGGCTGCTACATCATGTACATGTGCAACATATCTTCTAATATTTGGTTCACCCGCTCAGTTTGTCCATCTTTCTGGGGATGATAAGCAGTGCTGAATTTTTTTTGGGTTCCTAAACCTGTAAATAGGGTCTTCCAGAATGCTGAAGTAAACTTCACATCTTTATTTGATATAACAGTCTTTGGAATTCCATGCAGTCTAAAAATCTCCCCCACGAAGATCTGTTATTTCCACAGTTTTGTAAGTAGACTGTACGGGTATGAAATGTGTTGCCTTACTTAATCTATCAACTAATAACATAATGGATTCATTGTGCATTTTTGACCTTCGTAAGCCAGTAATAAAATCTAGGGATATAACTTCCCATTTCCATTCAGGCACTAGTATAGGATGCAACAATCTGGATGGGTGTTGATGCTCCACCTTAACTTGTTAACACTCGAGACAGTTACTTAAGTATTTCACAATATTCGTTCACATACCATGCCAGAAATAGACTTTTCTAATTGCTGTTACCATTTTCTGGTATCCTGGGTGTCATATGCAATTACTGTGGTGATACTCATCCATGATAATTCTTTTAAACTCATTCGGTTTGGAATATATAACTTTCCATTGAAGTTTAAATGATCTTTGTTAGTTCCATAGTCAGAAGGTTTTTATTGTCTGTTGGCTTCCTCCACTTGCTGCCATAAAAATAGGTATTCAGGATCCTTCTCAGCTTCCTCCTTTATCTCATCTACAAATTTAAATTCGATTTGATTATAGCAAAGTTCATAGACACAATGCAGTTTTGTACTTAAGGCATCTATCACATGATTTTCCTTGCCCTTTACATGTTGTATATCAAAATAAAATTCGCTTAAGAAGGCATTACATCTTGCTTGGTGGGCGTTTAAATCAGCTTGCTTAAAGTAGCTAGTTAAGTTGCTGTGATCGGTTTTCAACACAAATATTTTTCCTAACAGGTAGTGCCTCCATACTCGGAGTGCATGCATCACTATCGTCTGCTCTAAATCACAGGCTGAATATCATTTTTCATGCTCTTTTAATTTTATCAATTCATAGGAAACCACTCTTCCCTCTTACAATAAAATTTACCCAACTCCTTCGTTAAAAGCATCAGTACATACTTCAAATTCCTTGTTGGGGTCAGCTACCCTCAACATCGAGGCAGTGGTAAGAAAATGTTTCAACTTCTCGAAACTATTCTGACACTCATTGGTCCATTTAAATATTTTCCTCTTTCTCTGCAAAGAGGTAATTGGAAAAGCAATCTTTGAAAATCCTTCAATGAATCGTCGATAGTATCCATCCAAACCCATAAAGGAGAGGATATCTACCACATTTTGGGGTACTCGCCATTCCTTAATAGTTTTGATTTTCTTTGGATCAACTGCTATTCCTTCAGCAGAAATTACATGGCCTAGGTATTGGATCTATTCTTTGAAAATTCACATTTTCTAAACTTGGCATACAACTAATATCTTCGTAACATCTCCAACACTATCCTCAAGTGCTCCTTCCACTCTTCCATTCTTTTTGAATAAATTAAAATGTCATTGATGAATATCAGAACAAATCTATCCAGAAAGGGGTGAAATATGCCATGCAACAACCTCATAAATGTTGTTGGTGCATTATTTAAACCAAATGGTAATACCACAAACTTTTAATGCCCATATCTGGTAGGGAAAGAAGTGTTGTAGATATCCTCGTCTTTAATTTGGATCTAGTGATATCCAGATCTTAAGTCTATCTTCAAGAATACAATTGCCCCCTTCACCTGGTCAAACAGGTCATCAATTCGTGGCAACGGATGCTTATTTTTTACTGTCAATTTATTGAGTTGTCTATAGACCATGTACATTTTCATGGTTCCATCATTTTTCTTTACAAATAGCACTGGTGCTCTCCAAGGGAACATTCTCGGTCAAATATATCCTTTATCCAAAAACTCTTGTAGCTAAATTTTTAGTTCGGTTTACTTCGGTTCACTCATTCGATATAGTGCCCTTGAAATTGGTGATGCTCCTAGCATCAATTGAATAGTGAAATCGATGTCCCTTCTTACATCTTCTGGAAACACATCCATGAAATCTTGTACTACTGGTATACATTCTAGCATAGAGGTTTTCTCCTTAGGATTAGCAAAACCCACCTGAATGACATATATTTGACATCCTTTTGTAATACACTTACTCATTTGGGAGGTTGTAATAGGACACAAATGTATAGGTTTCTTGATTCATTATATTTATTTACGAGTTCCATCTTGCATTCTGTAATATATAATCTTATCTTTATAATATACCAGTGTCCATTGTTTCTCAAACCAATCCATGCATAGTAGCACATCATAGGATCCCAAAGGTAGTACATTCAGATCTACATTTAATTGCTGGTTCCCGATTTTCAATGTATAGTTTGGAATTTTGCACAAAATTTTATTTTCTCCCCAGTGGCTAGCTTTATCAGCTAGCGATTTTTGAATTTATGACTTTGTAATTTACATATTTCTACTATTTTTGGGTTTACACAACTTAAACTGGCACCCAGGTCAACCAAAATAGAACCAGGTTGTGAAAGTAACTTACCTTCCAGTTCTATCATCGTTGGTTGATAATCTACCTGCCGATCCTCCAAAGCTGCATTAATTCTAGTTATGTTCCGGGCTACATCACCCAGTGTAAAGGCTTCTTTTAAATTGGCTACTATATCATTTCTTCCTCGCTACAGGCAGTTCTTATAATAGCAAGACTCACCACACCCCCAAACCTGTAGAGGTGGTTTATGGTTTTGTCCTTGTTCAGGTTTGTTGGAAGCCTTTGTGGGTTTTTCTTCTGTACGCTAACGAGTTCTTTGATGGTTTCTTCTGAACTGTTTGCTCATTGGATTCCTTGAAGAATTCTTAAAGCTATTAGTCCTAGTATTTTTGAAATTTGAACTGCTTTTCTTCCCTTTTCTTGGCTGCCAATTTTTGCCCAAATCTCCTATTTCCTTGGACTGCTGGTAACACATTCTTGCTTTTCAAATTGCTTCATCCATGGTCCTTAGATTCACAAACTCAATTCGTTCTTTCGTGTGGGTCAGAAAACTACTTAAGAACCACTAAACCTTAGCCTTTTCATCCCTTAAATAAGGAACTTACCTTAATAGGGAAGTAAATTTGGTTATGCACTGATCCATCGTCATTTGACCCACCCTAAAATCGTAGAATTCTCTGGAATTTTTGTCATAGAAACATTCTGTTAGATACTTTCCCTTGAAGTATTGTTGAAATATATCAAATGTCATGTCTTGATATTCAATGCTGCGGACATTCTTGACTTCCTCCCACCACAGGGTGGCCTTTTATCTAAACTGATAGATGGCTAAACTGGATTTAATATTGCCGTTGTACTCATAAACTTGAAATTATTTTTTCATATTAATTAACCAAGATTCAACCACCTCCTTCGCTTCTCCATCAAACGTAGGTGGTTTTATTTTTCGGAACTGACCTTGTAGTTCAAATTTTTGTTTCTTAATTTCTTGCTGTTATGAAAAATTACCAAACTTAGCCTCATTATAGTTTCTATTTTTGTTACTTTGTTGTGAATGGATTATTTCCATTCTGTCATTATTTTGGTCCTTAGCTTGTCGTTCATTTTCTTCTTGTGTTTCTCTATCAAGACTGGGTTGTAACACTCCTTGATTCTGTTTATCAGAAAGGCTCTTAAGTATCCTTTCTTGCTCTTGCATCAGGTGCTCATTGTAACTCCTAACCTAGACCATTTCTTCGTATAAGTTTTGATCATTTATTAGGAGTATACTGGTTTGATGCTGTTGTTCCTCTAGTAGTCTACTAGTCTGTTGGTGCTGATCTATACTCAGCTGAATCCACATTTCAGGATTCATTTCTGGTTGGGATTGGGATGTAGGTTCTCCTACATTCCGAGGTGTTTGTTATGTCGATCCCCTCCTCATATCATCTTATACAATGTTATTTATTTTTTTTCCATCATTTACATACACAATTTATCATGTTAGGTGACCGCTAGGGTCCTATCATGTGAACAATGCTTTGATACCACTTGTAACATTCATTATAGTTCAACCATGAAAAAAAAATTTAATTTTACATTATTTAATTAGACATGAATATAATTCAAAGAATATGAATCCCGCAATTGAACTTGGGATCATAGTGAATTTTCCATATATTATTATATTCAAAACTCCAAACCTTTAATAACGTAGTCATATCTATATAATTACCAATCCTTAACTCTGATTCGCATTTACACATAAAATTGACTATCATGAATTCCTTTTTACATAATAACATGGGTTGACTATAAATGTGGCACGAATATTTAACATTTTGGTGGATATCTACATTCGATTTATATTTATCATATGATCAATGATATATGTGCCATGGATTCAATCTTTAATGTTGGATTTAATACACAGTACCATTGCATGTGAATTATGTTTTAGGTGGAGGACACCTGCCCTGTCGACTACTGATGGATCTAGGTTTTAGGATCTACAGCTATGATCTTTGAGTTTTGGCTTATGGTGATGACCCATCCCAAACCCTAACTGAATATTTCATTGTGAGTTGGGCTTCGCGGCGTTGCCTCTCTGTAGCCACACCGCAACCCTAACTTGCTTAGCCTTTTGAACTCCCTGCTTGGCACTGGCAGCTGAGGTGCCTCTACAGGTATGAGCTTGCGCCCCCAAAATCCTGCAATAAAAGATTATCTTACCTTCTCAGCACAGTCGCAAACTGGTTCTTGAATCTTATGAAGTATGCTTCACTGTTTCTCATAGTTTAAGCAAGTATTCCAGGAAGTGATGAGACTCTGATCCATCGCTGGTAGCCTACCTTATGGTTATGGTTCATGTATTCAGATCTTATACCTCCATTCTTTGGATACAGCTGCCCACGTCTCCATTCTTTGGGTACTACCACCCACACACCTCAGATGGTAAGATTTCTGAAAACCCAGTTCCCCATACTAGCTTCTTTCTCATTTACATTTTCTTTGGTAGGTTATATTTATGATTCCTCTACCTTTTTCCCATGCAGGGCTTGTAGTTGTAGCCTGCGGAGCAAGTTCGCTTAGGTGAACGTAATTTCTAACCTTGTTCCTTTAGTTTCACAATTTGTTTGACAGTTAGAGGTTTAACATTCTAATATTGATGTCTTGTATTAAAGCAGGTAACTTCGTGGTTCAATAGAAATGATTCTTGAATACATGTGCCTTTCCTTTGGAGGGAATTGATGGTACATTTTGAAATTTGGCTGGTTTCCAATAACATGTATCAGAATCTCGCTAATAGTCTTTTAATTTTCCCGGCTTAAGCCTTCTAGGCTTGGCTTCATGACTGTTATGACTTAATGAATTTTTATAAACTAGTTTAGTGGCCTTGTGCTGCAATACATTCTGTCTTCCATGTAATGTCGAGGGCTCCGTTGGTGTAATAGTTGCATACTATATTTTTTTCTTGGAATTCTTGTTTGTAATTTTAAGGTTTTTAACCCTAGCTTCCAGTCGATTATTCAGCCTGACTAAGGGGAAATATTCCTCTGGGAAATAGCATTTAATGTCCATCCTTTACTATGGACAATACTTGACTCATGTAATATTTAGTGATAATATTTTTATTTTGATTTTAGTTTCAACTTATTCTTGTAAATTGGAAACTCCGCTTTTATCGTTCGTTTCATATACATGTGTAAATGTACAACATTATTTCCTTTCCTATTGGATTATTGCTTCAGTCAAATTGATGGTTTGAATGGCTTGTCTTTACTCTTACCTATAACAGTGTTTAGCCCTTTGTTTCCTACAATAATTTCCATGGAAAAAAGTTTTCTATATTGAATATATGTATTCCACTCTTGATATTGAATTTTATAGAGCTTTATATTAACATTCCCTTAACACAGATAATTTTCATTTAATCTATTTTATTGTTTCCATTTCCTCGTTTATTTAGAGGTGTCAGGACCATCTAAGTGCGGAGTTATTACCTTACAACCTGTTTTCTGCGTATATCATAGGTTACCGGTCAATAACCAGTTCCGGGGTCTAGGGTTTCGACCCTGGGTCCTGAGCTAACGGTTCACCTAGTTCATACATCTTGGTTATTTATTTCCTATCTAGTGTTTAGCTTGGTATTGTAGTTACTGTTCACACTAATTTTCTTAAATATCAGATTATAACTTCAATATAAGATTTTTTTACACAACCCACATAAATATATTAGTTCTATAGTAAGTCTGGAATATTTTACAAGAACTACAAATATAATTTATCCACAACCTTCACAGCATAAATTTATTCATTCCATAATTTCAAGAAACATTTCCCGTGTTAAAATAAATCTGTCTAACTATTTCCATAATAAGGAAGTATGTCTAAACATTTATGTATTAAATAAATCTGTCTAAACATAAAATTTCCATTTCTTACTATTTTATGCAATCTATATACTTATCTCATTTCCAGACTTGCTGATGATGTTCCTCCCTACCATGAGAGAGGCGATTACGTCCTCATCTTCCCCTGTTCTCCACACCTGAGATGAGTAGGTTGATAGATAACCTAGAAGAGACCTCAGGACTTCTTGTCCAATACTCTCCCTTTCTAGGGTTCAGAAACGATGAGTGTTTTCCACTGGTTACCACTAGATCAGGAATTTTCAGTCTCTTCCTCTTATCTTTTTGTCAGAGAACAAAACCCCTTTTTCTCACTGGGATGTACTTTTATCCCCAGAGGAAAGGTAACTAACTTTAACTATTTTTTTGTTGAACCACTCTCAGTCCTTGGAATACTTTTTCCATCAATCTTTTAAATTTTTATGGAACCACTATTCCATAATTAAATTTTTATTTCAACAAAACATAATTAATTTATTTTCATCATGTAATCATTTTCTCAAAATAAATAAATGTTTAATCTCTTTAAAAATAAATAACATAACAACTAATTTGCACTTAAGCTAGCTGTCACATTTGATTTCAAATAACCATATATTAATATTTTTTAATAATAGCTCTAGAAACAATAAAAATATATATTAAATAAGGAAAAATCTATCATAATCAAATTATGATTGATTTTAAATAAATAATTAATGATATTTAAGGGACAAGTTTCTATAAGTTTCAATTGAAGAGATAATCAGATTAATCTTAAATGAATATCACAAAAGGCCATATTAAACACAGCTTAGATATTAGATATGTTGCATTGAGGGGGATTTGTGACAAGCCCTAGAGAAAATGGCGGACCCATAGTTTTTACTGGCCGACAATGTTATGGAGTGAGGAGCGCTCTAGTGGGAGGCACATGGTGGCATGAGGAAGAGACAAAAGGTGGGCCATGCTAGTGGGTTGGCGGTGGGAGAAATTAACAATTGGCAAGATATGCATTTACTGCGATAAATGTTTTTGAGCAACTCTCGAAGAAAGTGAGGGGATTTTGGTGGTTTCTGTTTTATGGTGCTCACATCGCACTGACGTTTTTGGTATGATCCGTTAGCGAGCTAGGGGTTCACGTTATGGACATCAGTAAATGAAGGGTGAAATAGATGGGTAAGTGTTGCCTCTCGGCTGCTTTCATAGTGCTGGTGAAAATATTTTACACTGAGTTAGTGGTTTATTTAAATAGTTCATTTTATAGTCAGTGGTTAGTTTAGTTAACAGGGCTGTGAAAATCTTGGAAGTAATGCAAGAAACAGTCTTAGGGCTTCAACATTTTCAGGAGTTGGTTACAGTGATTTTTTAACAGTATTTTACTGGGTGGTGAGTGGGTTGTTAGTTTTGTGTGTAAATAGGATGGAGAAGGAGAAGGAATTCGTGGATTTGGAACCGAATACGAAGGATATTCTGTTGGTATGGGGGATGGAGCCTAAGAAGCAAAACTTGACAAACGTCACCCTCCCATCGAGGTCTCACACTGGTAGGGATGGGGAGGAAAAGCTAAGGTGGAGTTTGGTGGAGGGGTTGTCTAGTTGAAAGGGTTTGAACTGGAGATGCAAGTTGCTCGGGGTTCTGACAAAAATATGTTGGGAGGGCCTCAAGGTCTGCATGTGACGAAGGAAGAAAATTTCAACTGCTCTTGTATACTAGAGGTAAGTCAAATTTGTTCCAAAATCTCGGTTTTAACTATTTTTCATTCTCGGGAACTCGAGGATATAGTTTTTGGGGTGAGATATGAAAGGAAAGTGGGGTATAACTCTAGGTTAGGAGCTTGGGGTTTTTTTGAGACTGTGGGGAAGACTAGAGTGGCATTGTGGTTGGAAGGCCATGGGAACCTAATCTCTAGCATTGGGGTTGGTACATTTTTTACCACGGGGTTTTGTGAGAAAGAAAATGCTAGTTTGAAGGGCTTGGGTTGGGGCTCTCAGGGGGCTTTTGGAAGTTTCACTTTCGAGGAGCTAACAGACGGACACACTAGCCCGTTGGTAGAGGCTCGGGAAAGAGTGGGGGAAAATATTTATGAAGATACTCCGGTGAAATGGGGAGACTATGGGGTGGAAACATAACAAGAGGGTTTGGGTGTACACCTGAGTGCAGTAGGGGATGAGGGAGGCCTAGAGGAGGTGGCAAAGAAGGTAGGTGAAAACAAAAAAATAGAGGTCTTTGTTGGTGGGGAAAACACCACAAAGAATTCTACGAATTCTGGGGTTAAAAGAAAAAAAGCGAAAAGTGATTAAGGAAAGTGTTGAATTCCCTAACCTGGTATTCGATGTCAATTTTCACTTTGATAGTGTGATGGCAGCGTCCGAGTATATTCTCGTGGGAAGGGAATGTGGGAAATTATTTTTGGCAGAATACATAACGGAATGGATTGAGAAAAACTAGGACTCGGCTCCAGATAGGGAGGTGGAAGTAATAACATTGTCGAAAGGTTAGTTTATGCTCAGATTCAAGAATGTCATTACCTTGGAATGGGTCATGGAGAGAAAGTGGGGATTAACACTGCCCTGATCCTTTTCAAAACATGGAAACCTATGTTCTACTCTAACAAGGAAAGATTATATGAAATCCCGGTGTTGGTGTGAATACCTACCCTCCTTCCCCATTTCTGGACAGTTGATGTTTTTCAGGTGATTGGGAATAGCTTGGGCACATACCTAGATGCTGAAATCTCATTTCTAGAGATGAGGGCAAGGAACCTTGCTCGAATTTTGGTGAAACTTGCTCCAAGGGAGGGGTTGATCACTAAAATCATTCTAAATGTGGAGGGGCATTGATATGTGCAACTGATCGACTATGAACACCTGCCATTTTGGTGTCATAGATGCCAAAACCACAGGCATTTGGAGAAATATTTCCCACTAGGTTTTAACAAAAGTAGATGACATAATGGCGGGACAAAACAGGGCTCTCAACACCGGAGAGATAAGGAGACACAAGAAGAGCTAAGAGATAAGAAGGAAGATGGCGGTATGGAGGCACCTTAGTAGGTATAGGGGCAACACAAATACAAGACATAGAGAACCATGTCAAAACAATTGAGAATAGCAATGAGATGGATTACAACTAGGAGAAGATAGTACTAGACCCTGTTGATCCTGCATCAGATTTAACATGTACTGCTCCTTACCCCTCATCTCCTATTTTAAACTATTTTGATGATTTTTTAACTTCTATGAAGACGTCTGGTCCCTCCAGGCTGAGCTCAAATGAATATTTTTGTGTTAGTAACCTCTAAATGGGCATGGATAGCAGTGTTACAACAATATGTAACCTCTCCATTGATATTTGTCGCTTACAACTTGAGACCAAGGGGAAAAAACTAATGGAAATAGAGATGTTTGGAGGGTTAGGGAAAAACCACCAAATTGAAAAATAAAAAAGGATCAGAGGCAGAAAAACATAGATATCAAAATCGTAACTAAGCATCATGCTTGACATAGCTGATGGCAAACAACTGCCATTAAAAGGGGCACTTAGAGTAGCATTCTACCCTAAAATTGTGACTAAATGATTTTATTATCTTTTAATTGTAGAGGTCTTGCTAGTGCACCTAAAAAATTAGCTCTAAAATCCATCATAAAAAATTATAAGAGAGATGTACTGCTGCTTCAAGATATTTTGGGACATGGGGATCGGGTATCAAAAACTCTTTCTTCTTTCCTCCCGGGGTCGACATTTGTAACATCCGATCTCAGAGGAAATTCAGGTGGATTGACCACTAGATTGAAAAACAATATTATTAAGCTAAAAATTTCATGGAAATATGATCTTTTGATTTGTGTGGATGTATCTTCCATGGAACTTGGAATTGATATTACCCTTGTTAATATTTATGGTCCATGCTTGGACAAGGTTATTTTTTGAAAAAAAAATCTTTCCAAATATTTCATGCATGGACTAAACCTGCTTGTGGGGGCTGATCTAAAATTCTCATTGGGGATGTCAAAGACCTGGGGTCTTCAGGCTAGGGCTGATCCTCTAGTTGATTTATTTCTAAAAAATATAAGGGAAGGAAATTTGATTGACTAAAATCTCATTAATATTAGCCTAACATGGATTTGGGGAGGCCCAGGTGGCTAAGAGATTGAACCGTTTCCTCCTAAATGATGACCTGGCTAACTGAATCTCTGATTTTAGGCAACGGGTAGGCTCAGGGGGAGAATTGTATCACTCTCCAATCCTTCTAGAATTTGCCGATCCAAATTAAAAGCCAGGATCCTCATTCAAATTCAATGCAGAATGACTTAAAGAGGAGGACTATCATAAGTTGGTTAATTAGGTGTTCATAATTTTTTCTCAAAATTGAAAGTTACAGGATTGGGTTGAAGCTAGTATGGTTGCATAGATCTCGTCTTCCTGATTCCAGCGCCGCGAACGTTTCGAAAAACTGACATCGTATGAAGGAGATATGACATTTTGGTCAATTTCTAAAACAACTAAATTTTGCGACATGTTTGACTAGGATGCCCAGTCAGCATGAGGGTGCACAGTTAGCAAAAAAAGGAATATTCCTAAGAATATTTCTTTTCTCAGAGCTAGTCATAGGCTGACAAGTGGTATTACATGATTGGGTTAAGGCTTTATGAGTTATGTTTTAGTGGCCAATTGGAGGGTGACATGTGGCCAGCCCTGAGGTTGCCACGTGTCCACTGGATGGTGGCATAAAATTTCATGGAGGCCACCAGGTTCGACCCCACAACCTCCTGTGGAGCAACCACTCACCACAACTGTTGCACTACGCACTAGTTCTTAACCCATAAGGGTCCTCGAAAATACTTAAAGTTTAATGTAATGATAAGCAGGGTTTGGGGACTGCCGTTGGTCCCAGCCCACCAACGACCCCATGATGTGTTCACATGTCAAACCACAATGATAAATTTTACACCAACCCTTATACTATGCAATAGTTTCTTCGACAGTTACGTATCATTGTTTCAAAACTCCACTCTCAACTCTAGCTGCAAAGGCATTAACCACAGTTTTCGGAATGGGTTCTGCTCCAAAACATAAATGCAACTAGGGTTTCAGGGGTTGGGATTTGTCCATCCTCTCCCCTTAACCATTAAAATTTAATGTTACTGGTTGGAACTGGTGGAGTATTAGCAGCACCCTAAATGTTTTGGAAAATTGCCAAATGTAACTGCAGTTAGGTGCAATTCTCCACAGTTAGTGGAGGTTTGTATGAGTTATTGGGAAAATGGCTAGGAGGGCTAATTTTCTCCCAATCTGAGTGAATGGAAAGTCATTCTAGACTAATTGGAGCATTCTAGAGCCATTGGTACAGAGAAATAGCCATTAGATGACTATAAACACAATAATTTGCAATGTTTTCAGCAAAATGAAATATGGACATGCAAATCGGAGTTGGACCAGTAGATGTAGCCCAGGAGGGGTGAAATGCTTCATCATTCCTACTGTGTAAATGTTATGTGTGATTTTATTTCGCTATTATACACTATTTTTCAGTGTTATTTTCTCTTATTTTCATGCTTCTAATTCAGTAAAATCACTTATAATTCATGGTTAAAATCCTCAATACTTAAGAAAACTACGGAGACAAGTATGCACATGTTTTATAATTGAAAAGACACGTAGCACAACAAACTAATACAATAATTTCATATCAGGTTAGTATCAGAGCTAGAGTTTATTCTCTGATGTTTTTTTGTGAAAATATTTTTTTAATTGTTTGCAAGTTTTCACATGATTACTAGGCTCATGCTCAAGAGAGGAGAAGGCAAATGGGTGGAAGCAAGAGGGTCTCAAAGTGAGCCACAACAAAGGAGAGCAAGATTTCCACAATATCCACCACCTAGTTCACTTCCTAAGGAAGTAGAAGCATCATTAAGCATGCCTTCAGGGGAAGAATAAATCCATGAAGAAGTGGATCCCAAAGAGGAAGAAAGAGTGTTCAAGAAATCATTCCTTGACATGACTGAGATGGTTAGAATTCTTTATGAAGAAAGGAATGAGAATCTGGAAGGAGAAGGATCCAAACTTCACAAGGAAGGACATGGATCAAGAGGTCACAATGATGAAGATAGGTCAAAGAAGGAAAATGGAGGAAATGGAGGCAATGGAAAGTCACCATCCTAACCCTCATCCACATCATCCTCTACTTCATTTTCAATACATCAGTTGCAGAAGTCAAAGAACACTGGTAAAAGTCCTTTCTTAAAACTTGATGTTAAGTTTGAATTGCCAATGTTTAATGGTGAAGTCAATGCAGAAAATATTGATAATTTGATTAGGAAATTGGAGGTCTATTTGAGAATCCAAAACCTTCAAGATGATGATACCAAAATCCAATTAGCTTCATTGAGAGTGGAAGGCGAAACACTTGTTTGGTGGGAAGACAAGAAAAAGGAGGAGCTCAAAAAGCATGGTAATATTATTCTATCATGGTCTAATTTAATTACTGCAATAAAATGATAGTTTTATCCATTACCTCATATGCAAAAATCCATACTGAATTGGAAAAACATTAGAAAATTGAAAGAACAAAATGTGAAATTTTACACCCAAGAATTTAGGAGAAGAGCTCTCTTATTAGGGGTAGATTTGCAGAGCCAAGATACTTTTCTCAAGTACATAGGAGGCTTAGATAGATACCTAAAAAAAATTACCCTAATGTTTAACCCAACAATTCTAGATGAGGTATGTTTTCAGGCGACACATCTAGAAGCTAGAGGGAAAAACATTTCCGATGAGGTAGAAACAAACCTTTTAACGGTAAAAACAAAGAGAATACCTCAAAAGGTAAACGAAAAATTAATGCATCTGTTAATAAAGAGGGAGAAAAAGTGGTTTGTAAACATTGTTCAAAAGAAGGCCATAATGAAAATCAAGGTTGGAAATTACATCCTGAAAAGTGGGCCAAATATTTCAACAACAAAGGGAAACAGAAAACTGTAGCTACAACTCAACATGATTTAGGAGAGGATTTAGGTGATGAATCTAAAATTAAAGCCATGGGATTGAAGAACATGAACAGTAAATAAATTGAAACTAAACCCAGTACTATTACATCAAACTGTCATATACATGCTCCAAATGAAGAAGAAAGAATTGAACTGTTTCATGTGAGGGTCATATTGAAACATACAAAGATTGACCCACTCTTTGACAGTGGGTCACAAGAAAACTTAATCTCTGAAGACTTGGTGAATAAAATTAATCTTGAGACCATATCACATCCAAAACCATATCCACTTGGTTTGATTTGTAAGGATGAAAATTTACAGGTTTCAAAGAAGTGTATATTACGGTTTGCAATAACTGCACATTTTGTTGACATAGTTGAATTAGATGTGGTTCCGATTGACATAAAATGTATTGTGTTGGGGAGTCCTCACTTGTATGACAGGAAATAGATCTTCCATCACCATGATAATAAATACTATTTATTCAAAGATGGAAAGGAGTACATTGTTAGAGCACATCGTAAGAAGACAAACATTGCTATGGTAAATGCTGGACAGGTAAAGAGGCTGGTAAATTCAAGTAATAATTTTTTTCTTCTAATGATTAAGCCTAAAGCTGATGTTAATCATGAATCATTTGAGGGTTGAGATCCTAAGTTGAAATCATATTTATATGATTTAGTTGGTGCACATCATGAGATGTTTCAGGAGCCAACAATATTTCCTCCAAAAAGGGAGATTCAACATGAGATTCATTTGCAGCAAGATTGTCATCTTCCAAACATCGACATGTATCGCATGTCGCTATGGAGAATTATGAAATAAAGTGGAAAATCAATGAGATGCTGGACAAAGGAATCATTAGGCCAAGCACTTAGCCATGCGGTTCACCCATAGTCTTGATTCAGAAGAAAGATGGAACTTGGCGCATGTGTGTAGACATTAGAGCTTTGAATAAGATAATGGTAAAGAATCGATACTCACTCCCAAGGATAGATGATTTTCTTGAACAACTGAAAGAAGAAATTTTTTTCACTAAGTTAGATTTATGAAGTGGATATCATCAAGTAAGAATTGCAGAAAGCGATGTATAGAAAACTGCATTCAAAATCAAACAAGGGCACTTTGAGTGGTTGGTTATGCCATTTGGTTTGTGTAATGCACCGACGACTTTCATGCATTTTATGGATAGTGTTTTGCATCCATTCCTTAATGAATTTTTGACTGTGTATTTAGATGACATATTGATTTTCAGAAAAAGAAGAGAAGAACATGTCGTGCATCTGAATAGAGTGCTTGATCTTTCGAGAAAAAGGGAAATTATTTTTTAAGATGTCAAAATGTGAGTTTGGAAAGACTTGTTTGGTTTATTTGATACACATTGTAGGAGGAGGCGAGTTGAGAATTGATCCCTATAAAGTAGAAGCCATTGTGAATTGGCCCACACCCAAAATAGTAACCGAGGTAAGAAGTTTCTTAGGTGCAGCTTAGCATTGGAGAAAGTTTATTTCTAACTTTTCTGCCATTGTAGCTCCTATGCATGCAGTGACAAGTGTGAAGAAAGGCTTCCAATGGGGAGGCAAACAACAACAAGCTTTAAAATATTTAAAAGACAAGATCAGTTCAGCTCCAGTCCTTGAATTACCAAATTTGAGACAGCCATTCGAGATACAAACTGATGCTAGTGATTATGCCATGGGCACAGTTCTTTTGCAACATGGTAAGCCTATCGCTTTTCATTCTGAAAAATACAATGGTGTTATAACTAATTATCCTACATATGACAAATATTTGTATGCGTTGGTACAAAGTTTCAAGAAGTGGAAACACTACTTGATGGGTAAAGAGACGATTATACATACCGATCACCAACCATTACAGTACTTGCAGTCAAAAACAAGATTGCAGCAATCATGACATTTCAGGTGGATGGGATTTCTTCAACAGTTTCACTTGGTTATAAGGTACAACAATGGTATTTTCAATAAAGTTGTTGATATGCTTTCATGACCAATTATTTCTTCTACTTTACCTAAAAATAATTCTATTGTACATGAGAGTTACATAGAAAAATATGCAGATGATGTTGATTTTCAAGATGTATATGCTAGTTTGAGTGAAGGGAATCAAGTTGAGGAAAATGATTATCACATGCATAAAAATTTGCTGTTTCATTTGGGAAAAATGTGCATACCACAAGGAGAAAGGCTAAGTGTCATGAGAGAAGCTCATTCATCTCTTATTGTTGGACACTTTGGGGTAAACAAAATAGTGGCACATCTATAGAGGTATTTCTATTGGCCTCGCATGATAGATAGTGTGTCGTGTTTTATAATAGGTTGTTATATGTGTGCAACAAGCAAGCCTAGAAATAGGAAGCTTTTGTTGCACACACCATTACCGGTACCATCAAGGCCATGGGAGAGTGTCTCCATTGGAGGTCAACCTATGTCAGGAAAACAACATGATTATGTTTATGTAGTTGTGGATAGATTCAGTAAAATGTGTATACTTATGCCATGTAAGAAAAGCATTATTGTTGAAAAAAATGCTGAACCTTGTTTTCAACATGTGTGGGTTCATTATGGATTGCCTACTTCTATTGTTAGTGATAGGGATTCTAGGTTCATTGGGAATTTTTGGTCCAATCTTTGGCGTATGCTGGACACAAAGTTGAAAAAGAGTACTGCTTTCCATCCGCAAACTGATGGCCAAACCGAGGTGGTGAATAGAATTATTGGCATCGATTGAGAGGATATTGCATCAAACATCCTAAGTTGTGCGATGAGAAACTACATTACATTCAGCACGCTTACAACCAGGCAAAGCACTCTTCTACAAGTACATCACCTTTTGAAGTATGCTTTGGGTATTTGCCAAAATCGTCATTAGAATTCACCTTTGAGAAGGATGTTACAATTTATGGGAATAGTGATATTGACAAGGCTTGAAATTTCATTGAGAAAATTCAGATTATACATCAACAAGTTCAAGAAAAACTTGAGAAAAGTCAAATAAAATACAAGGAGAGGCATGACAAACATAGAGTTGATCAAAAGTTTGAAGAAGGAGATGAGGTATGGTTGCACATAAGAAAATAAAGGATGCAAATGGAAGGTAAAAAGATCAAACCCATTCGCTATGGTCCATTCAAGATAATAAAGCAAGTTGGTAACACTGCATTTCAATTTGACTTTCCTTCGTATATGCAAATGTATTGAGTTGTTAATGTTGAAAATTTACATTTGTATGAGCCACCTTTGATCTATGATCAAGTAAGTGATGTTAAACTACCTTCTATTGAATATTTATCACTAGAATTTATATATGAGCTCAAGGAAGATACAATTCTTGACAAGAGAACAAGAGCATCCAAGAGGGGAAGTGTCGACTACCTTCGAGTTGGGCTCAAAGGTAGTAAGCCAGGAAAGTCAAATTGGATGGAAGTTGGAAAGGTGAGGGAGTTGTACCCTCATCCACTGAACAAATAATCAAGTATTTTGGTGTCCAAAAGCTTCCCAATGGGGATGTGTGATCAGGTGTTCATAGATTTTGATCAAAATTGAAAGCTACAGCATTGGGTTGAAACTAGGATGGTTGTGTATATCATGTCTTCCTGATTTCAGTTCCACAAATGGTTAAAAAAACTGATGTCGTATGAGGGAAATATCTTGTTCTGCTCGATTTCCCAAATAACTAAATTTTGTGACAGGTTTGACTAGGATGCCCAGTTAGCATGAGTGTGCACAGTTAGCAAAGAAAAGAACATTCCTAAGAATATTCCTTTTCTCAGAGCCAATCATAGACTGAGAAGTGGTATTACGTGATTAGGTTAAGGTTGTACGAGTTGTGTTTTAGTGGCCAATTGGAGGGTGACACGTGGCCAACCCTAAGGCTGCCACATGTCCCCTTAACAGTGGAATAAAATTTTATGGAGGCAACCGGGTTTGACCATGCAACTACTCGCTACAACCGTTGCACTGTGCATTAGTTATTAACCCATAAGGTTCCTCGGAAATACTTAAATTTTAATGTAATGATAAGCAAGGGTTGGTGACCACCGAAAATCCCAACCCATTGGCGGCCCCACGATGTGTTCGCATGTCAAACCGCAATGATAAATGTTACACAAACGTTTGAAACCTATAGCATCAAACTCTAACCACAACCCTTATCACATGAAATAGTTTCTTCGATAGTTACGTAAATTTGTTTCAAAACTCTGCTTTCAACTGCAGTTGCAAAAGCATTAACCACAGTTTTCAGAATGGGTTCCCCTCCAAAATGTAAATGAAACTTGGGTTTTGGGGGTTGGTATGTGGCCACCCCCTCCCCTTAACCATTAAAATTTAATGTTATGGTTTGGAACTAGGTGAGTATTAGCAGCGCCCCAAAAATTTTGAAAATTGCAAAATGTAACTGCAGCTAGGTGCAATTCTCCACAGTTAGTGGAGGTTTTCTAGGAGTTATTGGGAAAATGGCTATGAGGGTCAATTTTTTCCCAATATGAGTGAATGGAAAGTCATTCTAGACTAATTGGAGAATTCTGGAGCCATTGGTGTAGAGAAAACATCCATTAGAGGCATGTAAACACATCTGTTTTCAATTTTTTTAGCATAATGAAAGATGGACATGCCTTTGGGAGCTGGACCAACAGATGTAGCCCAAGAGGGGTGAACTGATTCATCATGCCTGCTGTGTAAATGTTATGTGTGGTTTTATTTCTCTATTATAAACTATTATTTAGTGTTATTTTCTCTTATTTTCATGCTTATAATTCACTAAAATTACTTATATTTCATGGTTAAAATCCTCAATACTTAAGCAAACTATGGAGACAAGTATGCACATGTTTTATAACTGAAAAGACACTTATCACAACAAACTAATACAGGCCTTTCAGATCAATGGTAGCTAATACGTGGTGTCCGGTGGATGGGGAGAACTCTTCTTTTGCTCAATAATTCATAAAAAACATGAAAAATATTAAGAAGGCCACCATTCAATGGGAAAAAGAGAAGCCCGTAAAGGATAATGTGGAGCTTGGGGCTATCGAGGAGACATTAGATAAGATGAACAGACAGGGGGTAGAGGGCTATATGAATGAGAGGTCGAGACAAAGGGTAAAGAATCTAGAGACAAGGAGAAGGAAAATACTATTCGATAGGGAAGAACATTGGAGACTAAAGAGCCGAGCTATTTGGCTCACAACTGGTGATGAGAATACTAAATTTTTTCAAAATTATGTGAAGGGAAGAATAAAATATAATACCATATGGGAGCTTAATAAACATGAAGGTGGAGTTGCAAAAAACTTCCAAGAACTTTCCTCAGTGTGGAAAAATCACTTCAAAAACATATATGGGAATCAGGTGGACAAACGACTGGGAAAGTGATTAAGGTGTCACAACTCTTCCCTCAATATGTGGATGAGGAGGAAAAGAAACAGATTTTGGTGCTTGTGGAGAAAAAAGAG
Source organism: Pinus albicaulis (assembly GCA_034641835.2). Classification (NCBI taxonomy): domain Eukaryota; kingdom Viridiplantae; phylum Streptophyta; class Pinopsida; order Pinales; family Pinaceae; genus Pinus; species Pinus albicaulis. Next base: position 302,590,527 of record CM076579.1, on the reverse strand, counting down.
GTTGAAATGATCTTGAAAGCAATGAAAAAATACAAGAGCCTAGGCCGAGATGGGCGTACAGTGGAATTATTTCAACACTTTTTTGATCTAATGGGGGAGGCTATTACAAATGTGGTGGAGGAATCTGGAAATAAGGGATGTATTATGATCCTATCAATTCGACATTACTTGCTCTCATTCCCAAGATGAATTCTCCCTCATCTTATGATGACTTTAGATCCATATCATTGTGTAACTGTATCTATAAAGTCATTGCCAAAACCATTACAAAGAGATTAAAACCCCTATTATCTCATAATATATCTAAAAAAAGTTTGGTTTTTTGGATGACAAGAAGATCCATGAGGCTATCGGGGTAGCTCAGAAAAGTTTGCATAGTATTAAGCTATTAAGGAAAAAATGTATGGTAGTGAATATTGATTTATCAAAGGGCTATGAACGAATCAATTGGTTATATATAAGACTTCTGCTAACCCATATTGGGTTTAGAATCTAATTTATTAACTGGATTATGGGTTGTATTACAAATGTGTCTTTTGTTTTTCTTAGCAATGGGGCCACATCTCCTTTATTTCATAACCAGAGGGACCTTTGACAAGGGTGTCCACTATCACCTTTGTTTTTCTTTCTAGTTGCTGAGGGATTAAGTCAATTGATACACTGTACAAAGAGAAGAGGTGAACTAAAAGGCATTGAGGTGGAAGCAAACTTGTATATTTCCCACTTTTTATTCGTGGATGATATACTATTTTTTAGCAATGGGAGTTAGATAAAAGTTATAAGGTTGAAAAATATACTGGATTTGTTTATGAAGGTAGTTGGTATAGCTATAAACATTCTGAAATCATCCTTTACATATGAGGGTATTTCAGATAATGACCTTGCTTGGGCTTCAATTGTTCTCCCTTTCACCCAAATCAGGTTGGGAAACAAAATCAAATACTCGAGGTTATACTTGAAACTTGATACATACAGGAAGCAGGATTTTTAGTGGTTAGTTCCAAAATTTGAGAAACACATAAGCCTATGGAGTTACAAATGGATTTCTAGGGTGGTGAGATTAGTACTCATCAAATTAGTCTTGATGGAAATATTGATGTACTGGATTGGACTGGCATCGGTTGAAAAATGAATTATAAAAAAAATAAGGAGTACCTATGGTAGGTTCCTTTGGTTAGGCAATGAGGGTAAGAGGGAGTTCCCTTGGGTGGCTTGGGAAAAAATAGCTACACAAAAGGAATGGGGGGGTTGGGGCATAAAGAACTTGCACATTTTTTCCATGTCATTGGAAACAAAATTAGGATGGAGGATTCTGATAGAGGAAAACCTATGGATGGCAGTGTTTAAGTGAAAATATATAGATCCACCCCATGTGGACACATGGATTATATTGTCAGACAAACACAAATTTTCCAAGTCATCTACAATTTGGAAAAATACTGTGATGGCACTGAGTCTGTTGGAGAAAGGATTGGCATGGAGGGTAGGGATTGGAAGAATGTGTAGGATTGGTTTGGACCCATGGTTTAGGTGCAATGAACATTTTACACTCACTGAGGGCCTCGCGGAGGCTCTAGAAAGAAAAGGGGTTTATGTTCTGAGCCAAAATGGAAAGCATGAAGATACATCTATCTAGGCATAAGCATGGAAATCAGTGGAGGATATGATGATTGACCAATAAAGGAGACATGAGTGGTAATGATATATTGAGGAATTAGCTTGCTTGAGAGTGCGGCTAGAAGACTTTCTAGATTCCATTTGATAGGTACATGCAAAATAATGAATATATACACCAAAATAAGGCTATGGGTTGATAATGAAAATTAGAGAAAGGGGCGCTAAAGAATGATGGTTTAAAACATTTTGGAAATTGAAGGAGCCTGTAAAAACAAAAATATTCTTCTAGCGTATTCTAAATAAAAAGGTTCTGACATAGGATTTACTCCAAGGAAGGTTCCTAAATGGCCTGGGTTATCGATGTTTTGTGCAAGGACGTGAAGGAGTCAACAGAACACCTTTTCCTTTCGTGTCGTTTTATCAAAAAAGTCTGGGAAAACACCCTGTCACTGTGTAAATTTAAAGCTCATTGGCAAGGTGAAAAATACAGTGAAACATGGCGTTTTTGGTGGCAGACAAACAAAGAACATGATTTAAGAAGCATACCACTCCTAATTACATGGGGTATCTAGCTGGCTAGAAACAAAGGAATATTTTTGGATGCCACAACCTCCCCTTCAATTGTGGCTACAGAATGTGTGGAAATTATTTCATTACTCCCTAACTCAGATCCATGCCAAACACCAAGAATCATTAGGATTGAAATGATAAACCACAATATCCCATGGGCATACTCTGATGGGGCAACTTATAATCATAGGAGATGTTAAGTGGGCATGATAATCCATAAAAAATAAAATGTCTCAATTGCTGCTTCTGTGGGAATTGGAGAAGGCACAAACAACTTTGTTGAACTTCAAACTCTAAAACTCCTTATCTGTTGGCTCATCCAACTAGGCATTGTTTCAGTACAATTTTTGGGGACCCCATGAATGTCATAAATTGGGTTAACAATGCACAAAGATGTCAAAATTTTTTGTTACTTTGAATTCTAGAAGAGATATAAGAATTAAAAATGCATTTTGTATGTATTTCTCTATGCCATATTTATAGGGAATGAAATGGGGTTGTTGACGGTATTTATAAAGATGAACTACAACAAGCTCTTGACTCATCACACATAGTGGATAAGGACACAAATGGGGTATGTGTGTCAGACTCCAAGCCGTACTAACAGAGGGTTCCATGGTTTTTTAACTTAATGTCCGCACTTTAGTTTTTCTCTAGCAAATTCTTTATATCCTTGAGATATTTTTGTATATATATTTTTGGAAGAATTGTATATTAACCAGGTTGTAATGTGGTGGTTATAACATACTTATACTTTTATCAGGCTCGTGGGGTTGTTTTCCCACAAGGGAGGCCCGAGTCATATATATTTTTTTTACTATGGGGCGTTTTCTCCGAACACGAGGCCTGAAATACATGTCTTTTTATAAAAACTTGATGATTGGTTCCCTTTAGATGCTTATTGTGACAAATAGCTATGTTGTTACGACCCGTTTATTTTTTTGTGCTATTGGATAGAGTGACCTGTTTTCCCTCAATGGGCTTAGAAAACAAAAATAATGTTGCGGCATATGGGATATAGCATTTTTACTGTATATAAAAAGTTTGATTTCTTTTGTGGAATAAAAAAAGACAAATTTTTACTTCTTCATAATTTCCTAGAAACTATTTAATGGATTCAATTGAGTGAAAAGGTCAAATATTTAACTAATTAGAAATAATAATTAATATATTATATTATAAAAATTTAATATAAATAATAATTAATATATTATATTATAAAAATTTAACATAAATGATAAAAATATAATTTAAAATAATGTACTGAAGGTAATTATTACGTGCATCTTACATTTTAATATGAATGTGATTTATGATTATTTCGATGCTTAATTTAGTGATAGTATGAAGGTGATTTGTGATTCTGTCCATGCTTAATTTAGTTTTAGTATGAAGCTGATTTATGACTCTCCCATGCTTAACTTAGTGTTGATTTAATGTTAGTATGAAGGTGATTTATGATTCTCTCTATGCTTAATTTAGTGTTGATTTAATCTTAGTATGAAAGTGATTTATGATTCTCTCCATGCTTAATTTAGTGTTAGTATGAAGGTGATTTATGATTCTCCCATGTTTAATTTAGTGTTGACATGTGTTTCTTTTAAAACAAAATTCAAATATTTTATATATATAAAAAAGTTAACTCTAATTAAAAAACAAAAAACAATATAATACTATAAAACACATAGGACATCATACTTCCTACTTGAATATCCATAGGTATCATGTTAGTTTTCATTCGAATGGTAAGGATTCCTCTGAATCGTCGCTATGCACGACATATTGTTAGAGGAAAAAGTGAATGTCCATAGTTCTAGACCGTCATATGCGATTTCAAGGATGTAGGAGATATGGATTCTCTCGCACATATTTTCAAAGAATACCAATGCACAAATCAACTCTTCATTGCAAAGAACATTGTAGGCTCTCATTGCTAAGTTCGGGTTTAGAATCATTTTAATGAAGGGGGGTTATAATCATATCAATTTACAAGTCAGGATTGGGCTTTTTGTAGATTAATAGAAATATAACAGTTTGATTATGCTAGTAAAGAAAAAAAAAACATTCTTCCTACAAATTTAATATTACACCATGTATACAAGAGATTCATGTATAGCAGCATTATCATAATGTCTTCTTTGGATGAAAAGAGAGGCAGCTTCAGAATCTGACATGCTCGGGTTAAGTGTCAAAGACTAGGCACCTATTGAATTATCTTCTTTTTTGTAGATATGCAGACCACTGATAGCATTTACTTTTTTTATATGTTTATATATATGTTAATATAGAAAATAGACCTTTTAACATAAAAAGAGACCATTTTAAACTCTTTAAATTTTGGTTGGCTTATAACTCTCTGAGATTGCCAACAAACCTCGTTTCCTACAGACAAATTGAGGTCAACAAAAATATATATTAATGTACCCTGCATTTCGTCAATATGAATAAATAGGTACATACCACCAAGTTAAAAAAAAAAAATTATTACACCAAAGAAAACTACATAAAGAAGAACTGTAATCAGAATTAAGTATGTGTGAAGATGAACTCTTGAGGTGGAAGATATTCATTTGTAAATTGCAGTAAACTGACAAAGAAATTTGCGCAATAAGGAAATGATCCTAATTTAATTTCAGTGAGTAATCGTGGTAAAGTAAAGAGATATATATTTCAAATAATAATAATCATTGAGAACCTTCTAGTGAAGAAATAACTTTTCTAAGCAAATAGCTTGACTCAAAAGAAGTTGCATTGTGTATAAGAATAATGAAGCAAATTGTATAATATCTATATTGTAAACTGAGGGTTACAGTAAATACAATGTCTAACTAATACAATAAATGGCCCATGGCTTAGGGCCAAAACTAATTAGCATAGTTAAAAATTGTATAAGTCAACATACAAGAAAATAATTGGTCATAAAATTATAATGATTGTGTCGAGATATTGCTACAGGAGAGAAAAACAATAGAGTAACCATTGCTATCACATTTTGGGTCTTACAACAGTTGTATTTAAGGTCGGTCGGAACCTATGTATTGTGTATATATTAAACTTAATAGATAGGGAAATCATCACAACCAAATTTCTAGATTTAAGCTAACACAATAAGCAATAGATATATTCTCATAACAAAGATGGTGTGGGTTTATTGGTTCGCAACTAAAGCAATGTCCAGCTAGAGGATTCCATCCAAGCACCCTGCCAGACTCTTCACACTCCCTTTATACTGTATCTCTGGTTCCATCTAGTTAGTGAGAGGGATAGGAAATAGACCTGGATACTATGTTGAGGAGCAGAGAATAATTTTTAAAGACAATTCAAGCTAGACCTCAACCTATAGTTGATAATGAATTTCTTGTCCCTCACAACTTCAAATATGCTGATAAAAATATTACTTTGGTAATGGAGTCAGAAAAATGTACAGGTAGGGAGAAAAAAAGGATGGAATTTCCTTCAGCCACTTTGGATATATCTGATATGGAAGTCTCTAATGTTTCCAAATTATATATAGAGAGAGTGAGAGACTTTTTATGAAGGAACTATGTTCCTCGAAGACCCTTCCCCATGAGAACCTAGCCTACTAAGCTCTTGACTAGTGGGGAGTGAGCTCACTTTCGTTTCCCATAATTTTATTTTAACCTCATACAAAAGACAAATATGAAGGGCCTCTTAGTCAATAATCATGTGCTCAAGGGAATAAGTTGTAGGTGGCTCCTATGTTTCCAAGATTTTTACTTTTAGGTAGTTATAGGTTGACTTCTAAAGTAAGTGATCTTTCCAAAATTCTCACACATAGATATAAGAGCTGAACTAAATCCAAGTTTGAGCTCGCTATATTTCATGGCCTATCTGAAATAATGTCCTTAATGTTGGAATTTCTGATAATTCCTTAACAATCAGGAAGGAAAAAATTTCCTCTGTCAACACAGAGATTTCACAAAAGAAACTTTGCAGGTGAAGCATAAAAACAAACTTTATTGTCTTTCATTAAAAACAAAATTCTTGATACAATCTTCATAATCTTTAGTTCTGGTTTAAAAAAAAGACTTTGCTTCACTATGCTGCTACAAAAACACAACTTTCTCTCTATCTTCAGACATAGACAACCTTCCACTCTCGGCATACACACAGTATTTTTGCTTAGTGTCTTACACAGTCTTGCTCACACTATATATTCTGCTCTCGGCATACATTGAATTTTATAACACTTCTATCTATATATGTATTGTAAACATATATGTTTACAATACATATATTAAAACTTATCCTAAGTTTAAATAAAACTATTGTCGAGGCGCATAAAACTTATATCCTAAGTCTAAGCCATACAAACGAAATTTCATCGTGGCATATATTAAAACCATATGATAAAAGTTTTTGAACCAAACATTACAAATTTCATGCGATGGGTTATCGCATCGATTAACCCACTCGCTGACTGGGCATCAAAGGTTTGCGACAATGCGCCATTGGTCGGAGGTGTCAAGTTGGCAGATGGTGGGGTCGGCCTTATCGCGCGATCACAGAGGTGAGATGACATCTGCACGGAAACGTGCGATATGGTTTTGATTGGTCACTGGTTGTTGACATGGCATGGTGGGGTATGTTTATCGCACACATGCAAGGAGGTGGTGACGTAGGTGGGAGATGGTGTGAAACGATGCCACTTGGTTGTAGATTGGTGTCACTTGGACTAGCGGGGTCCACTCTTTGCGTAGGTTGTGAATGGTGCGATGAGCGCCTATTGGATGGCGGAGATGGTGACGTGGAGATTTTAAATTCAAATGGATTGGTGTGGGTTTTGAATGTGGGTAGGTGGAAAGTTTTAATGGTGCGGAGTTAACGTGGTCAAACCATGATTTTGTGAATCAGAAAGGGCTATGGACTGTTAAATAAAATTTGATTTTGCAGGGGAATTAAACACATGAAACTTAATGCACGATTGAGTGCAAACGAAGACAAGAAATTGTTGCTCCTATCCTTCACACATTAAATTAGAAATTTAATTTTCTGTCGTCTTTGCCACACATTGGCAGTTGGGGTTTTCTCTAACACTCCCCCTTAATCACAACTGCTATTATCATGCATTCCCAGAAATTTTATGAGATAATTAAAACGTTTCTGCCCCAACGATTTTGTTAAATATCAGCAAATTTCTCTTCTGTTCTACAATGTTGCAAAACAATTTCTCCATTGTTCACTAATTCTCTGATGTAGTGATACTTTGCATCAATGCGTTTAGTTCTCTTATGAAACACTGAATTCCTAGAAAAAGCTATTACTAAGCTATTATCACAATAAAATATTGTGCCTTTTATCTGTTCATGAGACAAATCTCTTAACATTCTCCTCATCCATACTGCTTGACATGCTACTGCTATAGCTACCACATACTCTGCCTCTGCTATTAATAAAGCCACAATGGTTGTTTCTTATAAGCCCATGAAATGGCTCCTGATCCCATATGAAAAAATATCGAGAGGTTCTTTTCCTGTCATCTATACTACTAACCCAATCACTCTCATTATATCTAGCTAATTCATAATTTTCTGAAGAAGTGTATAAAATACCATACCTATTTGTTTCTTTCACATACCTTAAGATTCTCTTTTCTTCTTGCCAATGTGCCTCCTTTGGTCTTTCCATGAATCTGGAAATTAAACTCACATCAAGCATAATATCTGGCCTAGTTGCATTTAAATACATAAGGCTGCCAACTATGCTCTTGTACAAACTTGGATCAAAATCCTTGCTACTGTCTTCTTTGCTTAGTTTCAATCCCATCAATGTAGGAGTAATTGCTGCTTTGCAATCCTGCATGTTAAATATTTTCAAAACTTCTTTCACATATTTTACTTCAGAAATAAAAAAATTATTTTCATTTTTCTCTACTTCTATTCCTAAGATGTATCTCAACAATCCCATATCAGTCATTTCAAATTCTTCTTTCATAAATGTCTTAAAATTATTAATGAGGTAAGAATCATTACCTGTGAATATCACATCATCGACATATAAAACAAAAATAAGTATCTTACCATATTTTTATTTGATGTATAATGTGGGTTCTCCTTCACATTTATCAAACCCATTTTCCAGTAGATAGGCATCTATTCTACTGTACCATGCTCTTGGTTCTTGTTTCCACCCATACAGAGACTTCTGCATACCTTGTTCTCTTGGCCTTCTTTTTCATAGCCCAGAGGTTGTTCAACATAAACCTCTTCCATTAAGGAATGCCGATTTCACATCCATTTGATAAAATTTCCACTTTTGTTGTGCTGCTATGGAAAACACTTCTCTTACTGTTTCCATTCTTGCAACTGGTGCAAAAGTTTCCTCATAGTATTTTCCTTTTTTATGCTTGTAGCCTTTGACAACAAGTCTGCCCTTGTTCCTATCAATCTTACCTTCAACATTGATTTTGGTTTTATAAACCCATTTCACTCCAATCACTTGCTTGCCTTTTTGGAGATCAACTAATTCCCATGTCTTGTTCTTCTCTATTGCATTTATTTCTTCATCCATAGCATCTATCCATTTCTTATATTTTACTGCTTCTTCAAAATTACTATGATATTCTACATGACAATACAATGCAAATAGAGAGTTCATACCTTCATTGGTTGCTTCTTTTTCATAAATTTCATTCATACTTTTAAATCTGGTTCCTCCTTCACTTGTTGAACTTGTTCTTGTATAAGAACTCAAATTTTCTCTTTGGGATGTGCTTGGAGAAGCACTGTCATCACTTCTCAAGGGTGTTCTCTGTAACACCCCTAGTTTATGTTTTCTTTCAAAGCTAGACATTTGAACTTTAATCCTAAGGGGAGTGGACCCCAAATGGATAAGTATTTTATGGATGTAATTAAATATTTAATTCTGAGAAAATGAATAAAATAATTCTGTGCAGATTGACCAAAATGAGAATTATGAGATCACTTGCTAAATCCAGGAGGATGGATAAAGGAAAATACTTTCCCCAAAAATCTTTCAAAAATCCTTGAAAGAAATTATTTCCAAATTAGATTTTGAGGAAAATCTAGTTTCCCCAATGATGTGGAGAGTAGTTGGGAAGAGGTAAAAAGCTGGGAAAAGCTGAAAACAGCTTTAAAAGTCCCTAAATAGGGAAGCCTAGGCAAACAGGAAGAAAAGCATCCTGATATTCTGGACGCAGAACTAGAAACAGGCTTTGGGGAACAAAAGCTTAAATAAGCTATTCCTGAATAGATCAGGGGTGGGTCTGTTCTGGAGAAGTGATCTCAGCTCGGGGGTGAGTTCTGGAGATAGAGGGACTCTACGGTTGGGAGGATTGGTCAAGTACCAAAGTGGCATGCTCACAGTAATTATGAACAATTGAAAATTTAATTATGCTGTGAATGACTGTAGTTACCTATGTATATTTTGTTTTCTGATTTATAACAGTGTTCTATACATTTACAGAGTTAAGAAGGGATTAAACCCTCTCAGTTCTGCATGGTTGTAGGAACTAGGAAAATGAGGAAAAATCATCCAGAAGCTCTAAACCAGCCTTTGATTTAAATCTGGAGATTTATGTTACCTCATGATTCATAATTATGTAAATTTAATCTGCTTCTGTTAATAGGATTTAAAACAGTGAAGACTGAAGACAATTGGAAGATGTGAGTGGTAAGAAAGTTGTTAAATTTACTAAGTAAATAAAGACCTGTGTGTTCCAAAATAGCAATACATGTCTGTCTATAAGTTGGATTCTACAACAAGGACAGATTGGAAGAACATAGATTTAGTGCTTTATATAACTTCAACTAGTAAAGAGACCTAGCTAACCATAGTTATCAAAATCTGCAAACAACTGTAGTATGAGATATATATATAACTGGTATGTGATTAACATCCTTCACAAAAGAATGGTCCAAACAGAATACTTATGGGAAAATAAGATGAGCATGTGAATTTCCATATAATGCAGGCAACTATAAAAGCTGTGAAAGTTAATACATAATTCACCCACCAGATCTATATAAATTTCTAGTCAAGAGTATTTACTTAACAATACAGGTGCTGAAACTGTTAAACTAGAAAAATTTATAAGTGTGTAGGTACAGAAATATTATGAATAATAGAAGTGAATATTATCATAAAACCTCAACTAAGGAGCATATATAGAGTCCACTGCGGTGTTATATAATATACATGAAAAATCCATAGGTAAAGTCCTGAAGTACATTAAGAGAACGGTGTCTCTGATAAATTAAATTGGGATAATGTGATCATAGCACCCATAAAATCAAAAGTCTGAGTAATACTAATTAGTCTCATGAAGTTATTACAATTACAGTAGTAAGAGAAAACTATGAATGGTAGACCAGAGAGGTCTGCATAAAATTTGGTAGAACCACGACATGAGAGTCGAGCTTCAATACGACTAGTAGGTGGTGATACTGACCTGAAAGCACAATGGGCAGCGAAATTAACGCGAGTGCAAAAACCCTTTTTCCTTGTATCCTCGAGAAGGAAAAGTATATGGGATTCAGATTTACCTGTAACCAAAGCAATAAACAGTGAGAATATGAATCACCCAACTAATGTGAATGATATCACAAAAAATTATAATAACAAAATCTGAGTTACCTGGCAAAGACGAAGCTTCTTTCTGTCAAAACGACCTAAAATCGAGGTAGTGCATAGCATAAAAAAATTAGAAAACCAGAGGTTCTATAGGGGAATGCGAAAAACCCCTTAACTAATGATACAAGCGAATCGATTCTTGCCTAAGGTATGTATCGCTCGCTGGAGAAGAGAAGAACAAAATCAACATCCCACCATTCGAACCCCATCATTTAAGTCACGAAGGACGATCAGAAATATGCCTTATCAAGAAACCAAGGCATATTAGTCTCACGCATCGATAAGCATAAGCCCAACAAATTAGACGAAGAGATAGTGGCATAAACAAAAGAATCAATATATTAGTACAAGAAAATTGCCATGAGACATTGCGCAACGAATCCAAACTTGATCGAGACTATGAACAGGACTACAGGGAAGAAATTATTTTATCTAAACCCAGCTCTCGCAATTTCCATAGAGAAATTTTACATATCAAGCTATAGAGACAGAACGTGAGTTTCACTCTAAAATGAGCGACGTGCATAGAAAATCATACCTGGAATTACAATTCGATGGATAGGTAGGTAAGCCAGATGTCTGGACAAGCCAACACTTAGCTCCTCAAATGTGTAGAGTCTTGACACCGAGAGGTAAGTGAAGCAAATGAAGGGCGAAAGAACCGCTTCAATACAAAAGCAGAGATTTATATCACCATATCAAATCCAGAAAAGCGATGAAACCCTAATGTATGGAACAATCACGACCGTCCCGGTGGCTTTGGATCCATAGCTTATACACGGATCGAGTGGTAGAGTTTTCTATTAATACCTGTCCGTCCAATACATAAAGCCGGAGATATATGAAATCGATTATACAGTACTTTCATTAATGTCGTATGACAGGCGTAAATTAAACAATATTTCGTCGTGGCGTATGGACCGAAATGTGAAAATGTCCAAATCTGCATGTGGTCGCCATGAAAGCCGATGAAGCGAAAAGAAGAAAATGGAGTGGCATCTCATATGAAGATGTGGAAAAGTGAAGGGGTTGTGTAGGCCAAAACACTGAGCCATCGTTTCCAACGGGACAGAAGAAACACATCGCAAAATTTTACGCTCATACCCACAGTAATATCACATTAAATGGAAGCGTACATGAAAAACCAATGATGCGATGGTAACGTTCATTCACTTCGGCACATGGGCCACAAAAACTATATCAAACGAATACAATCGAAATCAATTATAATTAAAACCAATAAACCGTGTGATGCCTCGTATAAGTTGATATGCCACATGAGATTTTCAATATTGGAATGGTATGAATATGTAAGCCCACGAATCATATACTAAACATAAATTCCATAGGAACCTGCTATTGAACACGAAAGAGTAGGTATATGGAGACCTCCAAGCAAATGTGACAAGGGTAAATGAGAATGTCGAAAGGTGTAGATAAATGCACATAGAGAAAAAAATGCGTAGAGATGTATGTAACCATATAACCATGGTTTGGGGGTAAAATGTATATATAATAGTGTGATATGGGCATAGATGTATTTAACATGAGCCCAACCCTTTTATGAAAAAAAAAAAAAAATTCCATATAGTGATATGAATAGGAATGGGAATCCTATTCCATGTCAGATCGCAAATGACGAAATTCGTAAAGAGGACTAGAGTTGAAATGTAATTAGGAAAATAAAATTTTGTTCTTAAGGAAGAGACGTTACAAATGGTATCAAAGCCCATGTTATACAAAACTGGGCTGTTGTTGTGTGTGCTCATTGTAAAATGATTTACTGTTGAATTTTTTTTTTATTTTTTAATTACTGATCTGTGTTGTTTAGTGTACAGTGGTGCTGGGATGGCAGAAGGTGAGGAAATTTATGTCGATCTGCATGATGAAGATAATACATCAAATCCCAACGCTCCGATGCTGGCTATGTTGCACAGCTTGCAACGAGAAATGGCTGAGCTAAGAAGCCAGAATGACATATTGTCATTAGCCAGTGAGGAGCAGGAAAAGCTCATCAGAGAACTAACTTTGCAGAACAACCAAGAAGGTGAAGGTTCCGGAAAGAGGAAGACTAATGAGTCTAAGGAAGATGATGCTGTTAGGCATCAGTATAAGCAGAAAAAGGAATTATAGGGGGAATTCTGAAAGATCAAGCCTCCCTCCTATGATGGGGAGAAGGAGGAAGATGCTGAAGCCTGGTTGTTGAACATGATTAAATATTTTCAAGTATATGAATATGAAAGCAATCTCAAAGCTAGATTAGCTGTCTACCAACTACAAGGTAAGGCTACCTTGTGGTGGGAGGAGACAAAAATGGTTCATGCCATTGATGAAAAGACAATTACTTGGGAATATTTCCAGGTTAAGTTTAAAAACCGCTATTTAAATGAACGTTATTATGATGATAAAGAAAAAGAATTTCATGAGCTTAGACTGGGACATCTTACTATTGATGAATTTGTCACTAAGTTTACAAATCTGTTGAGATATGTCCCTTACATCCGTGAAGAGAAAGCAAAGGTGCAAAGGTTTCTGAACTGTTTGCTTGCTGTATACAAAGAGAAGATCGAGTTTGATAGCCCAAAAACTATGGACGAGGCAGTGAGGAAAGCTATATTATGCTATCAGCAGTTTAAGGGAAAGGCTGAGCATGGAAAAGGCTGGCTAAACAAAGGTGAAATTAAAGGAAAGAAACAGAAACCAGCTTACTTAAGGAATTTTGGTAGGGACCATCAGAGGAAAAAGTTTAATAAACCAAAAGAAATCGAAACAACTCAGTCTCAAATTGGTTCCAAACAACTAGATGAAGGAAATAAGAAGGAAGGCACAGTCAAAATGAGGGAACCTTTGAAATGTTGGGGATGTGGAGAACCCCATCTTTTGAGGGATTGTCCCCACCGAAACATTTAGATGATTATGAGAGATCGCGAAGCTACCACAGTAAATGACATAGCAAGAAATATACCCACTATCAGTGCAGCCTTGGAGAATCGACAAGCAGAGCATGAAGCTACCATGGTTGAAATGGAGGGTAAGATTTTTGACCAATCTGTTACAGTTTTGATTGATCTGGGTGCTTCTTTGAGTTACATTAGTCCAAAAATTGTAGAAAAATGCAATCTCAAAACTGAAAAATTTCAGCAGTCCTGGTTGGTCCAGTTAGCTACTGGCACCAAGAGGAAAGTAACTCATAAGTTACCTCAAACAGCAATCAAATTAAATTATTTTCAAACATAAGTGAATTTAAACATTTTTCCATTAGGTTCATATGACTTGCTGATAGGAATGGACTGGCTGGAAAAGAAGAAGGCCATGATGAACTGTTGGGATGAGACCCTGCATTGTATAGATGAAGGGGGGGAACCTTTTATTCTCAAGGGAAAACCAAAACGCATCTTTGTAAGACAAATATTAGCACTGCAATTAAAATGAACAGCTAGGAAAGGATACCAAGTCTATGCAGTACATGTAGAAGAGACAGAACAGAAAACTGAAGAAAATCTACTGGATGCTTTACCAGTAGTAAGAGATTTTAAGGGAGTCTTTCCAGATGAGATTCCTCATCTCCCCCCCAAAAGGGAGATTGAATTTTCAATCGATTTGGTGCCGGGAGCAACACCTATTTCCCGAGCCCCTTATCGAATGAGTCCCCCCGAACTCATGGAACTGAAAATGCAATTACAAGAATTGCTGGATAAGGGTTATATCTGACTGAGTGTGTATCCTTGCGGAGCACCGGTTCTATTTGTGAAAAAGAAGGATGGAACCTTTAGGATGTGCATTGATTATCGTCAACTGAATAAGTTGACTATTAAAAAAAGATACCCTTTTCCCAAAATTGATGATCTTTTGACCAAGTGAGAGGAGCTTCAGTATTTTCGAAGATTGACTTAAGGACTGGTTATCACCAGCTTAGAATTAAAGAAGAAGACATCAGCAAAACAACTTTTCGAACCAGGTATGGTCACTACGAATTTGTAGTCCTACCTTTTGGTTTGACAAATGCCCTTGCCACCTTTATGTGCCTAATGAATAGTGTGTTAAACAAGTACTTGGATAAATTTGTACTTGTGTTTATAGATGATATTTTAGTTTATTCCAAAAATGACGAGGAGCACAAAGAGCACTTGAGGATAGTGCTGCAAACATTGAAAGAAAACCAGTTATATGCGAAATTCAGTAAATGTGAATTCTATAAGGACAAGATCCAATACTTGGGACATATTATTTCTGAACAAGGGTTGGCTGTTGACCCTGAAAAGATAAAGGATATTAAAGAATGGCCTGTGCCCACTGATGTTTCAGAAATAAGATCATTCATAGGGATTGCAGGTTATTATCACAGATTTGTGGAGAGATTTTCTGCCATAGCATATCCCATAACATCACTACAAAAGAAGGGTGTCAAATTTGAGTGGACTGAAAAATGCCAAAATAGTTTTTACCAATTAAAACTAAAACTCACTACAGCCCCTATATTGAATATTGCACATCCTGATAAAGAATTAGTTGTATGTACAAATACCTGTAGAGAGGGGTTGGGAGGAGTCCTTTTGCAGGAAAATTCAGTTATTGCATATGAATCTAGGAAACTGAAGACACATGAAAAAAACTATAGTGCATATGATTTGGAGTTGGCTGTTGTTATTCATGCCTTGAAGATGTGGCGACATTATCTTCTTGGAAAGAAATTTACATTGATGACAGATCATATTAGTCTTAAATATTTCTTTTCCCAAATTGATTTGAATGCTCGACAAGCCAGATGGCTGTCTTTTCTGAGTGAATTTGATATGGACATAAAACATATCAGAGGGAAAGAAAATAAAATTTCTAATGCTTTGAGTAGAAATGCTTGCCACCACATAAACAACATTGGAAGTAGTGTAAAATTGGAGTTAGAAGATTTAGTGAAATAGGTAGCAGACCAGGATCCAAATTATGAGAACTTACAGGTGAAAATACTAAGGAAGGAGATGGTTGAATACACTCAAAACCAGAAAGGATTGATCTGCTACAAAAATATATTATATGTTCCCAATGTAGAGGCTTTGAAAAGAGAGATCCTAGATGAATATCACAAACAGCTGTATGCAGGGCATCCTGGATATCAGAAAATGTTAACAGCTTTGAAAAAGAAGTTGTTTTGGCCAGGAATGAAAAGAGATGTAGCAGAATATTTAGCGAGATGCATGGAGTGTAAACTAGTTAAAGTTGAACATCAACATCCTGCTGGTCTTCTAAACCCCTTGCCGATTGCAAAATGCAAATGGGACACAGTTTCTATATATTTTATAACAGGGCTACCCAAAACTAAATACCAACACGATTTAGTGATGGTAGTAGTAGACACTTTAACAAAGGTTGCACACTTCATACCTGTAAAGTCTACTTTTGGGACAACTCAAGTAGCAGATGTGTTGCTAAAAGGGATAGTAATATTACATGGGGTCCCAAAGGTGATTGTTTCAGATAGAGATGCTAAGTTCACAGCAGCCTTTTGGAAAGGTCTATTTGGAGGTATGGGAACTAAGTTGAATTTTAGTACTGCCTATCACCCTCAGACCGACGGTTAGACATAAAGAAATAATCAGATTTTGGAGGATATGCTGAGAATGTATGTGATGGATAGGCCATCAAAATGGGAAGACTACTTGCATTTAGTTGAATTTGCTTATAATAAAAACTATCAATCCTCCATCCAAATGAGTCCGTTTGAGGCAGTCTATGGAAGGAAATGTCGTACTCCTTTGAGCCAGAGCCAACCTGAGGATAAGCTAATGTTGGGACTAGATGCTTTACAAGAGATGGAAAGAATTGTTAAAAAAGTACTAAGAAACATCAAGACAACACAAGAGAGCCAGAAAAACTATGCTGATAAGAAGAGGGTACATCGAGAATTTAAAGTGGGGGAACATGTCTATTTGCGTATTAAACCCAAAAAGAGCACACTTTATGCTGGAAGTTGTGTAAAACTGGCTCCTAGATATTGTGGTCATTTTGAAGTATTAGAAAGGGTGGGACCAGTGGCTTACAAGCTGGCCTTACCACCCCATGTTAGAGTTCATTATATGTTTCATTTTTCATTATTAAAAAGATATGTACATGATGCTTCTCACATAGTTAATTGGAATGTGATACATGTGGAACTAGAAGGGGAGTTCCTTCCAAAACCGCTTCAAATATTGGAGCGGGAAGAAATTGAATTGAGGAATCGGACGGTAGCAAGAGTAAAGGTGCAGTGGAAGCACTTTACTGCTGAAGAAGCTACCTGGGAAAGAGAAACTGAAATGATGGAAAAATATCCATTTTTGTTTGAAAAATGAACTCTAGCAAGTAGATATTAACACCGAGGACGGTGTTTGCTTTCAGAGGGGGAATATGTAACACCCCTAGATTATGTTTTCTTTCAAAGCTAGACATTTGAACTTTAATCCTAAGGGGAGTGGACCCCAAATGGATAAGAATTTTATGGATGTAATTAAATATTTAATTATGAGAAAATGAATAAAATAATTCTGTGCAGATTGACAAAAATGAGAATTATGAGATCACTTGCTAAATCCAGGAGGATGGATAAAGGCAAATACTTTCCCCAAAAATCTTTCAAAAATACTTGAAAGAAATTATTTCCAAATTAGATTTTGAGGAAAATCTAGTTTTCCCAATGATGTGGAGAGTAGTTGGGAAGAGGTAGAAAGCTGGGAAAAGCATAAAGCAGCTTTAAAAGTCCCTAAATAGGGAAGCCTAGGCAAACAAGAAGAAAAGCATCTTGATATTCTGGACGCAGAATTAGAAACAGGCTTTGGGGAGCAAAATCTTAAATAAGCTATTCCTAAACAGATCAGGGGTGGGTCTGTTCTGGAGAAGTGATCTCAGCTCAGGGGTGAGTTCTGGAGATAGAGGGACTCTATGGTTGGGAGGATTGGTCAAGTACCAAAGCGGTATGCTCACAGTAATTATGAAAAATTGAAAATTTAATTGTGCTGTGAATGACTGTAGTTACTTATGTATATTTTGTTTTCTAGTTTATAACAATGTTCCATACATTTACAGAGTTAAGAAGGGATTAAACCCTCTCAGTTTTGCATGGTTGTAGGGACTAGGAAAATGAGGAAAAATAATCCAGAAGCTCTAAACCAACCTTTGATTTAAATCTGGAGATTTATGTTACCTCATGATTCATAATTATGTAACTTTAATCTGCTTCTGCTAATAGGATTTAAAACAGTGAAGACTGAAGACAATTGGAAGATGTGAGTGGTAAGAAAGTTGTTAAATTTACTAAGTAAATAAAGACCTGTGTGTTCCAAAATAGCAATACATGTCTGTCTACAAGTTGCATTCTACAACAAGGACAGATTGGAAGGACATATATTTAGTGCTTTATATAACTTCAGCTAGTAAAGAGACCTAGCTAACCATAGTTATCAAAATCTGCAAACAACTGCAGTATGAGATATATATATAACTAGTATGTGATTAACATCCTTCAGAAAAGAATGGTCCAAATAGAATACTTATGGGAAAATAAGATGAGCATGTGAATTTCTATATAACGCATGAAACTATAAAAGCTGTGAAAGTTAATACATAACTCACCCACCAGATCTATATAAATTTCTAGGCAAGAGTATTTACTTAACAATATAGGTGCTGAAACTGTTAAACTAGAAAAATTTATAAGTGTGTAGTTGCAGAAATATTATGAATAATAGAAGTGAATATTATCATAAAACCTCAACTAAGGAGCATATATAGAGTCCACTGTGGTGTTATATAATATACATGAAAAATCCATAGGTAAAGTCCTGAAGTACATTAAGAGAACGGTGTCTCTGATAAATTAAATTGGGATAATGTGATCATAGCGCCCATAAAATCAGAAGTCTGAGTAATACTAATTAGTCTCACAAAGTTATTACAATTACAGTAGTAAGAGAAAACTATGAACGGTAGACCAGAGAGGTCTGGATAAAATTTGGTAGAACCACGACATGAGAGTCGAGCTTCAATACGACCAGTAGGTGGTGATACCGACCTGAAAGCGCAGTGGGCAGCAAAATTAACGTGAGTGCAACAACCCTTTTTCCTTGTATCCTCGAGAATGAAAATTATATGGGATTCAGATTTATGTGTAACCAAAGCAATTGTAAGGATTCTGGACACCATATATCTCCACAATGGTATGATATTGTCCACTCTGGGCCTAAGCCCTCATGGCTTTGCTTATGGGCTTTACCCCAAAAGGCCTCATACCAATGGAGATATTTTTCCATCCTTATATACCCATGATCCTCCCCACTTCTAGTCAATGTGGGACTTTGGTCGTATACCCAACAATCCTCCCCTCGAGCAAAGGACCATCGAGCCTCCCCTCAAACGATTATCCATCCGTCCACTCTCTACCAACCAGGATTCTCCGCTCCAATGCGTTGGAAGCACACACCTTACATGGAGCACCACCTCCCTCGAGAGCTTGCTCTATCCCAGGTCAACTCCTCTTCACCGTGTTGGGACCAGGACACGTCCATGAAGAATCCGGAGCATACCGCCTGTCTAACCGAGCTCATCCATGGATCCCATCGTGATATTACCGGGGCCCACCACCTTCGTTCGGCATTCGAGGATTCATCCACTTCGCTAACTTCAGGGCATGGCTCTGATACCATTTGTTAGGAATTACTGCAGAAATAAAATATTTACCGAGAGAATAATACACATACAAAACCCAACAACAAATCACATAAACATAAACACAATGTTTAACCAGGAAAACCCCAAATCTGGGGAAAAACCCAACCAATGAAATTTCATTAACCATTGGCCAAAAAACCTTGGCCAATCCAGCCAAGTGAGCCTTCACCACTCACCTCCAGGCCTACCTTACAATGAAGTATTCCCAGCCTCTTATAGGCTCCATTACATGTAATACCATGGGCCAAAACCATGGGTTCACAAAACCATGTGCCCCAAAACCACTACTATCTATCCTAGTCAACATTGACTCTACCCCGAGTCATGTTTACCTAAAAATTCCCCCCCTTAAACTTGACTTGGGGATTATTGACTAAATCGAGCCAAACCTACTAAATGAGACAACACCGCTCACTCTAGCTCTTCCCCCCTCAAATTTTTACCCAGGGTAATTGTAAACTTGACATCCCCCCTATCACCTAGGTCTAACCCAGACTTTACCAAAGATTACCCAGGGGTACGCATGCCATACCAGGTCTTACAGCAGTATGCCCATTTACATGTAAAAAATTAACTCCATTATAATAATATTTTTTTGTTTCATTGTTGCTCTTTGTACATATGAAATCAATGTCCATATAAAAAGAACCCATCTACCGGATTACATGGGTCACCA
The DNA here is from genome assembly GCA_034641835.2 of Pinus albicaulis. NCBI lineage: Eukaryota > Viridiplantae > Streptophyta > Pinopsida > Pinales > Pinaceae > Pinus > Pinus albicaulis. Next base: position 302,570,354 of record CM076579.1, on the reverse strand, counting down.
ACCTCTGTAACGACTAGTCCTCTAGGAGTTCTCTTCAGATACATGGTTCATCAATTAATTAATCCACGTGCAAACATCCTCTCATCTCTGAATTTCTCGAACCAACTTCTTATCACTGCTAGTCGCCAGATTTGAGCTGTGGCAGGACCATTGTTCTCTTTATCCATTGAGAAACCCTCCATGGAATTCCCCATGGAATCAATCAATTGGATATTTCCTATTTCCTAGAAACACCATGCTCCGTATGGCCAGATCTGCAAAAGGCTGCATTGATTTCTCCATTCACATGCCAATAAAACCCTTGGCTGCAAAAGCCCCCTTTGAAGCCAAATATAGCTCTGATACCATTTGTTAGAAATTTACCGGAGAAATAATAAATTTACCGAGAGGAATAATAATCATGAAAAACAACCAGCATATGAATCACCCAACTGATGTGAATGATATCACATAAATTTATAATAACAAAATCTGAGTTACTTGGCAAAGGCGAAGCTTCTTTCCATCAAAACGACTTGAAATTGAGGTAGTGCATCGCATAAAAAAATTAGAAAACTAGAATTTCTATAGGGGAATGAGAAAAACCCCTTAACTAATGATACAAGCGAATCGATTCTTGCCTAAGGTATGTATCGCTCGCCGGAGAAGAGAAGAGAAAAATCAATATCCCACCATTCGAACCCCATCATTTAAGTCACGAAGGACGAGTAGAAATATGCCTTATTAAGAAACCAGGGCATATTAGTCTCACGCATCGATAAGCAGAAGCCCAACGAATTAGACGAAGAGATAGTGGCATAAACAAAAGAATCAATATATTAGTACAGGAAAATTTCCATGAGACATTGCTCAACGAATCCAAACTCGGTCGAGAGTATGAACGGGACTACAGGGAAGAAATTATTTTATCTGAACCCAGCTCTCGAAATTTCCACAGAGAAATTTTACATATCAAGCTATAGAGACAGAATGTGAGTTTCACTGTAAAATGAGCGGCGTGCATAGAAAATCATACCTGGAATTACAGTTTCATGGATAGGTAGGTAAGCCAGATGTTTGGACAAGCCGATGCTTAGCTCCTCAAACGTGTAGAGTCTCGACAACGAGAGGTAAGTGAAACAAATGAAGGGCGAAAGAACCGCTTCAATACGAAAGCAAACATTTATATCACCATATCCAATCCAGAAAAGCGACGAAACCCTAATGGATGGAACAATCACCACCATCTAGGTGGCGTTGGATCCATAGCTTATACATGGATCGAGTGGTAGAGATTGCTATTAATACCTGTCCGTCCAATACATAAATCCAGAGATATATGAAATTGATTATACAGTACTTTTATTAATGTCGTATGACAGGCGTAAATTAAACAATATTCCGGCGTGGCGTATGGACCGAAAGGTGAAAATGTCCAACTTTGCTTGTGGACACCATGAAAGCTGACAAAACAAAAAGAAGAACCAACGGAGTGGCATCTCATATGAAGACGTGAAAAAGTGAAGGGGTTGCGTAGGCCAAAACCCTGAGCCATCGTTGCCAACGGGACAGAAGAAACACATCGCAAAATTTTACGCCCATCCCCACAGTAATATCACATTAAATGGAAGCGTACATGAAAAACCAATGATGCAATGGTAACATTCATTCACTTCGGCACATGGGCCACAAAAACTATGTCAAATGAATACAATCTAAATCAATTATAATTAAAACCAATAAACCATGTGATTCCTTGTATAAGTTGATATGCCACATGAGATTTTCAATCTTGGAATGGTACGAATATGTAAGCCCACGAATCATATACTAAACATAAAATCCATAGGAACCTTCTATTGAACACGAAAGAGTAAGTATATGGAGACCTCAAAGCATAATGTGACAAGGGTAAATGAGAATGTCGAAAGGTGTAGATAAATGCACATAGAGAAAAAAATGCGTAGAGATGTATGTAACCATATAACCATGGTTTGGGGGTAAAATGTATATATAATAGTGTGATATGGGCATAGATGTATTTAACATGAGCCCAACCCTTTTATCAAAAAATAAATAAATTTCCATACAATAATATGAATAGGAATGGGAATCCTATTCCATGTCAGATCGCAAATGAAGAAATTTGTAAAGAGGACTAGAGTTGAAATGTAATTAGGAAAAAAAAATTTTGTTGGTAAGGAAGAGACGTTACATTATCATACCAGCTTGTGGTGTCCCTTGCTGTGCTTGTGTTGGTGAAGGTGGTGCTAGTAATGAGGGATTTCTTTCAGCCATTTCTTCCTCATCATCGTCATGAGACAAACAGGTTTTTACATTCACTAATTTCTCAATGCTTCCATCCCAAGCTTCTTTTTCAATAAATTGTACATCTCTACTTATCATAAACTTCTTGGTTGATGGGTTATACAGTCTGTATGCCTTTGAATCATCACTATATCCTAGAAATATGCACTTCTCCCCCTTACTATCCAACTTCTTCCTTTGTTGATCTGGAATGTGTGCATAAGCCACACACCCAAATATTCTCATGTGGGTGACAAATTGTTTTCCATGCTTCTTCTAGAACTCTGTTCATTACACTCTTTGTTGGGCATCTATTCAACACATATGCTGCAAAATATATATCTTCAACCCAATATTCATTTGGCAAATGTTTTGCCCTCAACATGCTTCTTACCATATCCATGATGGTTCAGTTTTTCCTTTCAAGAACTCCATTTTACTGTGGTGTATACCTTGCTGTAAATTGCTTATGAATTCCATTTTCTCTACAAAAACACATAAATTCTTTGGAGATATATTATCCTCCTCTATCAGTTCTGAGAACTTTTATGTGCTGCCCACTTTGATTCTCAACAAGAGCTTTAAAGTGGAAGAACTTCTCAAACACTTCACTTTTCAACTTCAAGAAGTATACCCATGTTTTTCTCATGTAATCATCAATAAATGTAAACATATAGTGGCTTCCTTCTAATGATGTTGTTTGCATTGGTCCACACAAATCAAAATGGACTATTTCTAAGGACGCTTTTGCCCTTATGCTCTTTCTTGATGGAAAGGTTTCTCTGTGTTGTTTTCCCAAGATGCAGCCTTCACATAGGCTGCCTGGCTTTTCAATCAATGGTAATCCCTTTACCATTCCTTTTCTATGTAATAAATTCAGACCTCCAAAGTTTAGATGTCCAAATCCAGTGTTCATATTTTGCTTCTCTTTGGTAAGTCTCTTGTGTCACTGCTGCCATTGCAACTCCTTTCTTCAAATTTGCTCTCATCTTGAGAGGAAACATTCTGTTTCTTGTCATACTCACTTGTGAAATCCTTTTTTTTCTTGGTGGTATGTCCATGATGGTATATACATCATCCTCAAAGAATACATTGTCACATTTCTGAATGAGCTATCTAATGCTCAAAAGGTTACACTTTATACCAGGAACATAGTAAACATTTGATATGGTTTTCCTTTCTCCTTTCTTTGTTAGAACACTTACTCTACCTTTCCCCATGACAAAGACTTTACTATTTGGACCCTATGTTACTTGAGACTTCACATTTTCATCTAACATGGAAAACGTAGAGATGTTTCCAGTCATATGGTTGCTACATCCTGAATCTTGAAACCATATATCTTCATTCTTCTATTCGGCCAAATTACATGCTAAAAACAAATTTTCTTAGCTCAGAGTTTCTTTAATAAAATTAGCACTGGGTCTATTACCCATGTCACTCTGTTTATTCCTACATTCATTGGCATAACTCCCATACTTCTTACAGTAATGACATTCGACTTGGGATTTATCATATCTTTGTCCATGTGCTTGATTTTGTCCACCTTGTTGGCTGATGCCTTGACTTTGATTCTGACTTTGATTGCTGCCCCTTCCACTTGTATTTGTAGGGATATTTCTTCCTCTGTTCTGGATTCTGCCTCAAAATTTTCCTTTGTAGTTTGATCTTCCTTGACCTCTTCCTCTTCCAAAGGACATTTGGGTCTTGAAGGCATGCTCCAAAGATAATTTTGTTTTTATGCTCAATATTTGTTTGTGTGTCATCAATGATGCATGAAGCTCATCAACAGTAAACATAGAGAGACCTTTTGTCTCTCCAATGCTTGTTACTATCACATCAATATTGAGGGTAAGCTCCTCAATACTTTCTCCACTATTATTCTTTCTTATATTGTCTCTCCATGAGATTTCATTTGGGTAACCAACCCAATAAATAGTGTAAAGAATGAGTCTATTGTATTAGACTCTTTCATGTAAATAACTTCAAAATATCTTCTCATTAATTAAAGCTTTGTTGTCTTTACCTTCTCCATACCTTGATAGGCTGTTTGGAGGGTATCCCATGCATCCATGGACTTCTTTGCTACAACAATTCTTGGAAATATGCTTTCATGCACTGCTTGATAGAGATAGAAGAGGGATTTTGAGTTCTTTTTTCTATTAATCTTCAACAAATATTTCTCTACCTGTGTTACGACATTAAATGTTTGTTCATTTGCTGGTTCTTCTAAACCATATTCAAATAGCTCCCATAAATCTTGAGATGAAAACTAGGCTCTCATTGTGATTGCCCAATAGTCATAGTTCTTCCCATTGAATAGTGGGAGTTGAGTATTTCCCATACTCGTGCTTGTGTTGGCTCCTGCCATTGCTACCCTTTCAGAACTATGCTAAAAAATTGACTGTGTATTTAAACAAACTTTCTCATTGCTAGAGAGATAACCTATGTCTCTGACTTGCTAAGCCTTCACTCTGCTGGTCAGAAGCTTGAACAAAATTCTACTCTTTCCTTCAGCTTCTTCAAAAACTTCTGAGAGCCTGGACAACTCTGATACCATGTTTGAATTTCTGATAATTCCTTAACAATCACTGAGGAAAAAATGTCCTCTGTCAACACAGATATTTCACAAAAGAAACTTTACAGTTGAAGCGTAAAAAGAAACTTTACTGTCTTTCATTAACAACAAAATGCTTGATACAATCTTTAGAATCTTCAGTTCTGGCTTTACAAAAAAAAATTTGCTTCATTGTGCTGCTACAAAAACACAACTTTCTCTTTGTCTTCTGACATATACAGCCTTCCACTCTCGGCATACACAATATTTTTTCTTACTATCTTACACAGTCTTGCTCACACTATATATTATTCTCTCGGCATACATTGCATTTTATAACACTTCTGTCTATATATGTATTGTAAACATATATGTTTACAATACATATATTAAAAATTATCCTAAGTTTAAAATAAAACTATTGTCGCGACACATAAAACTTATATCCTATGTCTAACCCTTAGAAATGAAATCTCATCGCGGCATATATTAAAACCATATGATAAAATCTTTTGAACTAAACATTACAAATTTCATGCAATGGGTTATCGCATCGATTAACCCTCTTGTTGATTGGGCATCAAAGGTTTGCGACGATGCACCATTGGTCGGAGGTGTCGAGTTGTCGGATGGTGGGGTTAACCTTATCGCGTGATCGCGGAGGTGAGTTGATGTTGGCATGAAATCGTATGATATGGTTTTGATTGGTTGCTGGTTATTGACATGGCATGGTGGCATATGTTTATCACGTGCCTGCGAGGAGGTGGTGACGTAGGCAAGAGACAGGGCGAAATAATGCCGATTGGTTGCAGACTAGTGTGACGTGGACTGGCGGGGTTCACTCTTTGCGTAGGTTGCAAATGGTGTGATGAGCGCCTATTGGATGGCAAAGATGGTGACATGGAGATTTTAAATTCAAATGGATTGGTGTGGTTTTGAATGCAGGTAGGTGCAGAGGGTTAATGGTGTCGAGGTAATGTGGTCAAACCACAATTTTGTGAATCAGAAAGGGCTACGGACTGTTACAGAAAAATTGATTTTGCATGGGAATTAAACACAGGAAACTTAATGCACAATTGAGTGCAAACTAGGATAAGAAATTTATCCTCTTGTCCTTCACAGATTAAATGAAAAATTTAAGTTTTTTTCCTCTTTGCCATAGATTGGAAGTTGGGGTTATCTCCAACACATAACTTTGTTCCATTCTCCCCTATGGGACATACACACTTTGAAGAACACTTGGAAGGAAAAATCATTTTCTCTTTGCTTGGCTCTATGTTTTAGGACTGATTTCTCTTTTCTAAAATACTGCTGGCCAATATTCGATTTTTGTTTCTATTTTAGGAATTATGCCATGTTACTCCATCCTTGTTCCCATTATTCCTTTCTTATGCATTCAACTTATGTTCCTACCACTCACTGCATCCACTCAAATTAGCCAGCAAGTTAGCCCTATTGCATGTGGACCTTGACTATGGATTTTAAGGTTTTCAACTACTACAAAGATTTAGATACTTCAATGACTAGTTATACACCAATTTGCTTCCATCCAATATGAAAGAATTGAACTTGTTAGTGAAATGGTAAATTTTGAAGGTAATTGTGAAAATGTGATGTATTTAGGCAAGAAATCACCATTTATGCTCTGTACAACCATCACAATAGTGTCTGTTGTTAACACCCGAGCTATCATTTCATTTGCATGTATAGCTGAAGGTGGGAGTGGGGATTTTGACAACTACTTCACAAATTTAAGGCTGTTGACGTCTCAATAAATAACATCATAGTCTTTTGATACACTAAAAATTAAACTGTAAAGTTGGAAACAATAATTCATGTTACTTTCTTAATGTTTTTACATAAAAAATTTCATACGTAAAATACACTGAGCACAAACACCATCTTTCATAACATCATTATCTAAGCTACAACTCCTGTTTTCAATTTACTAATGTGTTGATAATATCCAAAAGGAAAATTATCTTGTTTTCAATTTACTAATATGTTGATAATATCCAAAAGGAAAATTATGTAGCATACTTTTTCATAGACTGATTCAAATTTCAACATAGTTGACCACTGATTTACTCATTTTCTGTAGGAAGCAAGAACCGTTTCCATAACATTCCTTTTAGAAGAATGCATTGAAAAAAATTCTCTCTCTAGAAAAACGTAAATCCACGGCCTTATATTCTAGCAGTCGATATGTGAATTAAGGATAAAGTTAATTGGGACCAACTGTTTGGAATCCCAATGAATTATTACATCTGATGTTTCCAAATCATGATTAGGTTCAAACCCTCAAGCATTACCACATAAAAAAATGGGATGGAGGGGAACTGCAACAAAAATTAAAGCCAATAATAGATTCATATCCGATTGAGTTTTGTCATCTAAACTAAATGCAAATATTTAAGTGGTAACATAGGCTCCTATTTGGGGATGTGGGACCTTTTTCATTTCTAGTCTCAAAAAGAGTTATGGTTCCCTCTCTTCCTTAAACTATTATGAACCTCTTCTTTTGTTTCTCTTTTATAGGTGTCCAATGTCATTTCCATTCTTGTTGTTAAATATTTGATGTAAGTATAAAACTGGGCTGTGTATTATCATTGCAAACATAGTAGCCATCGATTTTGGTGCAATGTTGTAAATATTTTCAAGGTCACAAGTCCTTTTCCTTTATTGGGACAGAGAATTCATCAGGATAGATGATGATACGCAATGTAAAAATTTTGATTCAACTCAAATTGGTTGATCTGGATGTCCATCTCGTTCGAATTGAGACTAACTACTCTTCCTCAAATGCTGAAACAAAGTTTCGAATAAGAACACTTGGAAGGATAGATCATTGTCACTTTGCTTGATTCCATGATTTAGGATTGATTCCTATTTTTTGAAATATTGTTGGAAAATATTTTTGTTTTGTTTCTATTTTAGGAATTATGCCATGTTACTCCATCCTTGTTCCCATTTTTCCTTTCTTATGCATTCAACTATTGTTCCTTCCTACCACTCGCTACATTCGCTCAACTTAGCCAACAAGTTAGCCTTGATGCATGTGCACCTTGACTATGGATTTTAAGGGTTGCGACTGCTACAAAAATTTATACACTTTGATGACCAGTTATATACCAATTTGATTCCATTCAATCTGAAAGAATTGAACTAGTTACCAAAATGGTAAATTTTGAAGGTAATTGTGAAAATGTGAAGTATTTAAGTAATCAATCACCATTTATGCTCCATACAACAAGCACAGTAGTGGTTGTTGTTAACACCTCAAATTTCATTTCATTTTCATGTACAACTGAAGTTGGAACTGGGGATGTTGACAACTGCTTCAGAAATTCAAGGTTGCTGAAGTCTCAATAGATAACACCACAGTATTTTGATACACTAATAGTGAAAATGTAAAGTTGGAAACAATTATGCATGTTACTTTCCTAATGTTTGTATATAAAAACTTTGCATATGTAAAAAACACTGACCACGAAAATTGTCCTTCATAAAATCAGCAGCATAAGCTACAACTCTTGTGTTCAATTTACTAATGTGTTGATAATATCCAAAAGGAAAACTATCAAGCATCCTTTTTCAGATACTGATTCAAATGTCAACATAGTTGACCACTACATTGCTAATTTTTTTGTAGGAAGAAATAACCCTTTCCATAACATTCCTTTTAGAAGAATGCATTGACAAAAAATCTCTCTCGATAACAATGTAAATCAACGACCTTATCTTCTAGTAGTGAAGATGTGAACTAAGGATAAAGTCAATAAGGACTAGTTATTTGGAATCCCAATGAATTATTACATGTGATGTTGTTATATCATGATGCAACCAAACCTAAAACAAGAAAATAAAATAGCTCTACCTATATTCCATATTATCAATTGTACAGGTGTGCAGTACAAATCCAAAATATTTGGAGTTGCATCTCCAAGACTTCTAGCCTTATTCATTGAAATGAAAACCTCCTATTCCTAGCCACTCCCCAAGGGATATCATCCACCAGTGATTGGCCCCTTCACAATTGTTGATGACTTCGATGAGGAGCCTGTATCACAGTCTCATCACATGTCCTTGACAAGGAGCACCAACACTTTAATTCCTCAACATAATCTCCTCTATTTTAGCAAAAAAACTTTTTTGTGCTTGCAAATTCTTTTATATATTTTGATTAATCTCTGCTACTTTTTATTAAGTTCCTTTTTCTAGAGGGTCTTTCTATGTACTTCATCCTCAACCACAGTCCAATGGTTTGAAGTAATTTCACAATGTTGATAATGGACATAGCTTCCGGGAATTCCTAGGTTATTTGGAATTGTTCCACTTAGGATTTTCCCACTAGATTCTTACCTCTGGTAGTTAAAATCTTCCAGAGTAAGAGTTATTTTTTCTTTGTTAAAGTAAAATGAAGAATGGATTCCTTCGAACTCCTCCACTTAGGCAACATGAAAGAGTTGTCTGATGTGTGTGGTGTTCTTTTTTAGCCAGTGTATCCTGTAAGTAGGAGTCTTCTTGTTCAACAAGTGTTTCATGTGACTCATGGAATTGGGAACTCCACTTTCAATTATATATATATATATATATATATAATTATCCTGGAATATCACACAACATGTTATTCCGTTCACTTAATGATATGGCACACTAGCTTCCATCTTCTCCATTGATGGTGTTGGGTTAATGATTATTCTTGTTATCTAGAAATGGATATAAGACTAAATATGCTTCCTTACACATCTGCATAGGCTAAAAACTCCAAATAGAATTCCACATGTTATCTAATCTTGGAATTTCTTTGAGGGAATAATCCCTCATGGAGGCTTTGATCTTCCTAACCTCGTTAACCATTTTAGCCTCTTCTAAAGTTTTCTCATGATTAATCTTCCAAGATTCTTTGTTTCCCATGGTGATCACCACCTTAGCCCTTTCTTTGACCAAATTCTTCAAGGCCTCTTCCAATTTATTCCCTTTCCTCTTTAGGTCTTCTCTTCTTCTATCAGCCACGGTTAGTGCACCTATGGACTTCTCCTCACTTTCTAGGTAACCTTCTAGCCCTTTACTAAAATGGTAAATTTTTAAGGTGATTGTGACAATGTAAAGTATTGATGTAAGAAATCACCATTTATGTGCCATACAACAAGAATAGTAGTGGTTTTTGTTAACACCTCATCGGTCCTTTGATTTTCATGTACAACTAAAGTAGGCAGGGGGGATTTTGACAAATTCTTCAAAAATTCAAGGTTGTTGAGGTCTCAATAGATAACACCATATTCTTCTGATACACTATGAGTCAAATTGTAAAGTTTGAAACAATTATGCATGTTACTTTACTAATGTTTGTACATAGAAAACACTAACCAACACCATCCTTCATAAAATCATCATCATATGACACAACTCATGTGTTCAATTTAATAATATGTTGATAATATCCAAAAGGAAAATTATCTAACATCCTTTTTCAGAGATTGATTCAAATGTAAACATAGTTGACCACTGCTTTACCGATTTTATGTAGGAAGCAAGAACCACTTCCATAACATTCTTTTTAGAATAATTCATTGACACGAATACTCTCTCAAGAATAATGTAGATACATGACGTTATCTTCTAGCTGTAAAGATGTGAACTAAGGCTAATTTCAATAAGGACCAACTATTTGGAATCCCAATGAATTATTACATCTGATGTTGCGAGATCATGATGCAACTAAAACTACATCAGGAAAATAATATAACTCTTCCTATATTCCATATATTCAATTATAAGGGTGTGCAATACAAATTGAAAATATTGGGAGTTGCATCTCTAAGCATTTTAGCCTTAGTCATTGAAATTAAAGCATCTCAGTCCTAGCCACTCCCTAGGGGATATCATCCACCAGTGATTGACCCATTCATAGTTATTCATGACTTTGATGAGGATCATGTATCACAGTCGCATTGCACATCCTTGATAGGAAACGTTAGTGCTAGAATGCCTCAACATCATCTCCTCTATTTTTAGCACAAATACTTTCTTGTGCTTGCAACTTATTTTATATATTTTGATAAAGCTATAATACGTTTTATTAAGTTTCTTTTAATACAAGGCATTTCCCTAGAATTCATGCTCAACCATAGTACCATGTTTTGAACCAATTTCACAATTTTGATAATGGAAATAAATTATAGGAATTGATAGGTTAGTTGGAATTATTCCACCTACGATTTTCCCCTTGGCTTCTTACCTTTGGTAGTTACAATCTTCCAGAGTAATATTTTATTGTGCTTTGCTAAAGTAAAATGAATAATGGAATCCTTCAAACTCCTCCACTTAGTTGAAATGAAAGAGTTGTCTGATGTGTGTGGTGTTCTCTTTAAACCAGTGTATCGTGTAACTATGAGTTTTCTTGTTCAGCAAGTGTATCATGTGACTCATGGAATTAGGAACTCCACTTTCAACTATATATATAATGATACCAGAATATCATACACTAGGTTATCTTGTTCACTTAGTGATATGACACCTTAGCTGCCATCTTCTCCACCGATGGTGTTGGGTCAATGATTCGTCTTGTTATTTCAAAGTCAATATAAGACTAAAGAAATATGGTGTAAAGAAAGCAGTATATTTGATAGTAGCTAATAAATAGAGAAGAGCATCCCAACCAGTATTGTGCCTCACTTCTCCCTGTGTGTTGGTCAAGTGCTCCTTACTCGTCTATATAATCTATACAAATCCAAAGATAATTCTACATGTTATCAAATATTGGGCATGTCTTCTGCAACATAACCCCACATGGAGGATCTGATTTCCCTGAGCTTGTTCACCATTTTAGCCTCTTCTAAACTTTTGTCATGCTTAATCTTCTAGGCTTCTTTATTATCCCTGATGATCACCACCTTAGCCATTTCTTAGACCAAATTCTTTGAGGCCTCTTCCAACCTATTCCCTTATTTCTTTAGGTATTCTCTTCTTCTATTTTCCAGGGTTTGTGCAACTGTGGCCTTCTACTCACTTTCTAGATAGACTTCTAGTCCTCTACTTTAACCTTAAGATTGTCACTAAGAATGAGGACAAAAAATAGAAATAATGATGGGGCTAAAGGAAGGATTATATATTATAGAGTTTCACACCTTTCCATGTATGTTATTAGGACCCATTTTTGACCCTCTTCCTAATGGTACCCTCCATTTTTCATTACACAACTTCTTCTCGATTGGTTGGCTCTTTTCTCTAATTAGTTCACACATGTGCCTTCTAATCAGTTGGCATAACACTCCAATCAAATTCCAAACTCCAACTGAATCTTCCAATTCTTTTGATTACTTTACTTAGATCGGTTCTCATATTTATCCAATATATTTACTCTTTTCAAACTGGTTCTCCCTTAGAACAAGTTGATTCTGTTGGATTGGATGATGTTTGAATTAGAGAAGTTCTTATTTTGATTGGTCAAAATCCTACTGAGGGTAGTTCACAGATTGATTTTACTTATCTATATATACGATATTTCATCCATTCTTTCATATATTTTAGCCGTTTTTTGTACACATCCTCCCAAGATCTTATCACCTGAGATTCCACGTAAATTATATATTATTAGATTCTTCACATATTCATATATCAGATAATCTATGGAATTATGTTTTCATTTCTGACCTCTTGCATGCCTTTATCTCACACCATTATATTATAATACCTTCTTCTAGGGCTATATACATCTCCCATTTTGTAAGTGTGTGGATATACTTTATCATGTGTAGGCTATCCCTCCAGAAATACTGGCATACCATACAGTCTTACCCGCGGGATCTCTTCTTTGTGCCTAAGCAGAGATTCACTAATTACTTCTGTTTGTTTTCCGGTTATCCATATGTTTGGGAGATAGCTTGGTCCTTTCTTCTTTATTAGATATTAGCACATAGCTTCTTAGACCTTATGATTTGATAGTTATCTTCAATTTTTGTATAAATAGGAGTGCACCCTTGATACAGAGGGTTGTAAAAGGCTGGTTGCAAATTGTTAGTTGCTAGAGATTAGAGGTAGCTAGTGGCTAGTTGATAGTTGGAGGTTCCAAGTTCCATTCAAGGTGTGATTTGTAAAGTAAGAAGAGAGAATTATTGTAATATCTTGTAATCATTTTATGAAATACACACTGCCACTTTGATTTCCAAGATGTGATATTTGTTTGGTGTGCTTGGTGGGGAATGGAGGGCCCCCATTAACCCTAGTTTGCATACCTTTGTACATATTCGTAATATAGTATAATTTTTTTATTTCATTTCTTTTCAGTAAGTGTGTTTTTATTTTATGCAAGTGTTCTTTTCCTTCCAGAAGTGTGATTTCAATTATGTAAGTGTGGTGTGATTATACAAAGAAGGGAGATTTCAATTATGCCAGAGTGAAGTGATTTTAAGTATGGAATAGTGGTGTGATTTTATTTATGCAAGTGTGGTGTGATTTCAATTCTGCAAGAGTGATTTCAATTTCATGCAAGTGTGATTTCAATTTCTTTATATTTATTTTGATTTGGTTCAAATTAGATTGATTTAATTTATTTTGTAATTAGTTTTAATTGCATTAGGTTAATCTAATCTGAAAGATAACCACCTAGTACATATAATACATGTATACCTCGTCAATTTTGCGAAACCCCGGGTTAACAATTAAATGACAGGGATTTAACTAACCATTAAATCACCCAACAGAAAACCTAAAGTAAACATGAGCATGAGCATTAGATTATACGACACCAGTTCATAGCATTCACTAAAAACGAGGACGATTCCATTGGGCAGATTGTGAGATGATTGGGCACTTGAATTTCCCAAAAGATGCCAAGTAATCAATGGTCGTTGTATTTCTATTTCGGAAAATGTCACATTTGGGCAGATTTTGAGATTTCCCAACAAATGCCAAGTAAATTAATCTGATGGTTGTTGTACATTTATCTCAAATAGATAATTTATTTTGGTAATCTATCATATGTTTTTGACGTTTTTATTTTGATACTTTGGTTATATTTTTTCTATATTAACTTCTATACTTTGTCAAAAGTCAGTTAGGTTTATCGATTGTCTGAAGTAGATGATTGGATGTCGGATACAAAGACAGTTTCAAATCTAAATGTGGTAAGGATTAAAACTAGTTGTTAGTTGGCCATGAACGCTCTTAGTTCATATAAATGAATCTGATTAGTGGGGATCAACTTTGATAGAAATAATTCATTCTGACATCAATAAATCAACAAAATCAACAATGGTCGAGGATAAAGAATTGATTAAAATATGCATCTTTCTGATATCAATGAATCTGGTAGCAGGTGTTATGCTCTGAAGGGTTGACTTGTTATTTTGGGAATAACGCGGCATTCTTAATTCCATTAAGGGTTCTTCTTACCAGTAGAGAAAAGGAGACATTGATTTTCAAATTAAATCCGAAATCATACAATCCGTGAATTCTATGACAATATATATTTCTTCACTTATGAATTTCTTAGGTATAACACACATTTTAAAAAATAAATAGTTTGCTAGATTTTTGGCTTAAATTGTTGGACATGAGGTTTTCACTGAAAACAAGTTCAATCGTCATCAAATAGTGAAAATATAGGAGAGCTCAATGATTTTGATGGGTGATAGGTAGAAAGGAAAGAGTGTTTACAGTTCTTGATAAAGAGTGAATAGTTCAGGTTTTTAACTACTAGGGATCTTTTGAATTCAAATTTTTTTTTTTTTTTGATAATTCAGAAATCTCAAGTTTATTGAAGGTGAAGAGTTACTTTTTCTGGAGTTAATAGTTAATTTTTTCAATGTAAGCTTGAATTTATTAAGAGTGACAGTTTATGTTTTCTCAACATTGTGGGAAAATTATAATTATATAATTATTATTGGAAATTATCAATTAATATAAAGGACTTTTAACTAATTGTTATGAATTAATATAAGTGGATATTAATTAATACAAATGGACTCATCATTACTTTAAAAAAAAACTACACTACTTAAAATAACTCATTGATAATCTAAAAAAACATGCTAATTCTAAATTTATTTAATTATGATACTCAACTTTTTAATTTGAAACATAAAATCATATAAAAAATTTAAAATAATAAAATAATCTTAAAAAGAAAAAATTAGATACACATCAAACTAGAAGTTTTTACATGGGAAGGAAATCATCATTCATTTAGAAACACTAGAATAACACTACCTCTGAAATTCAAAGTTCTTAATTGGAAATAGATTTTTTAAAACCGAATTAAACATAGAAATAATAGGTGTTTAGATAATTGAAAATATAACTCGAAAATTGTTTAGATAATTGGAAATATAACATGAAATTTTTTAAAATACAAAATTGTCATTCCAAAATTTCTTCAAGATTAAGTGAGGTCAACTGGGTCATTGGGATGATCCAAAGGTTAAGTGAGGTCAACTGGATCATTGGGATCCAATGATCCAGTAATAGTGATAATGTTGATTGAGGCTCTTTGAATTAATTTCAACAACAAATTTTACTCGTCCTTATTATCTGGATATTAGATTGATCTTGAAATGATTCAATACCACCTTATTATTTAATTCGTAGATTCTTTGTACATAGCCGGATGTTGTTCATCAACCACAGGAACTGCAGGGCAATGAAGACATCTCTGAAGGGTCATAAAATGTTGGAATAGATATAAGTCCAGTATATGCATTCCTTAAAGATACTGTATGTGAAATAATATTTTTCTATTTGATTCAAATCCCTCACTCAATAAATTATCTCATCCTCACTGTTTCAGCTTTTCACAACTTCATGCTTGAATAAATTATCTCAAAAGTTAGTTGCCACTGCATAAATATTCTTATTGTCTTTGAAGGCCTCACATTCTAGAATGATATATTTTTTTGTTTCTATTTTTCATAAAGAGAAATAAATGCATACTTTTATGGGAAAGCATTTGCATACCCTTATATGAAAGCATTTGCATCCATCTAAATGCAACCAATGTTGGGTTTTATCCCTTATGTGATAATATACAAATAGAATCATTACATACATTTGTAAATATATTTATTCAGATAATTATAAAACAAATAAATTTATTGGTAAATATTTTATATTATTAAATTTATTTATTACAATTGAATTATTAAATATTTTTTGATATATTTTTGTCATACTTTTAAATATTATAAATTTAAATTGTGTAATTTGTAAAATTTTAGTATTTTAATAATTTTTCAAAATATTAAATTTATATATATCTAAAAATACATTTTAAATAAATAAAAATGACAATGTTATTCAAAATCAAATTATTAAATTTTAATTAAAAAAAAATAATTTAACATTTGATTTCAATATAACACAAATAAAATTCATTTTAAGAACATAAAAAAAAAATAAAATTCATTTTAAGAACATAAAAAAAACATAATGATGTGCTCTTTGAAAGTATGTATCACATTACCAAATGCACATCCTATAAAATATTTCACATTACTAAATAACATTAAATAAAATTTATTTAATATTCAATGGATGGACAAGGAGGATAAAATAAAAATATTTAAATATTACCAAATATATGGGTACGAGGGATGAAATAAATTTATTTTAATATTGTAAAAATAATTTTTTTTCAATTTTTTTTCAATATTAGGTAAATAAAATTCATTGTAAGAATATAGAAAAAGCATAATGATGTGATATTTGAATGCATGTATCACATTACCAAATGCACATCTCATAAAATATTTCCCATTACTAAATGTACCTAACATAAAATAAAATTAATTTAATATTGAACGGATGGATAAAGAGGATAGAATAAATTTATTTAAATATTATTGAAATATTACCAAATATATGGGTATGAGAGATAAAATACAATTATTTAAATATTATAAAAATAAATTTATGACAAAATTTTAAGAATAGATGATTTGATGTTTGAGAGAAACATTACCAAATAAATGCACTAAAACATATTTCATGTTATCTCATATATATAAAAAAAGAGAATAACAAAATAATCTTAATATTAATTAAAACTATTTATTATAAAATTTTAATAAAAAATAATGAGGGGATTGAGAATATGTATTTATATTTAAAATTTTTATATGAAATTTTTTATTAAAAAGATAACTAATATATTCAACTTTTTTAATTTAATAATGTATATATTAATTTATATTAATTTATTCCTTAAATTTAGTTCAATTTGTGAAGTTCTTGTCATTAAACCACCATCATTAAGATGATTATCTTTGAGAACAATTCCCCAATTGCTATTGTGTACTAGTTTGCACCATCTCATGTAATGTTCGGGGATTGAGGATTTTTAGGCCGCTGGATTAATAGTTAATGGAGAACTAATAGTCAGGGCAAGTAATAGGTTGAAAAAATTCTCCAACTGGACATTGGTGGTAAGGTGAGCAATCAAACAGATCCAAAAATGAATAACATAGCATTATAGTATAATGTATTGTGCACAAACACACTCTATGGCTTCAAGCTTAGTTTTCACGTTACACGCTGGAAAAATTGGTCAAACTGTATATGATAGTTGACGAGCTGCACCTTAACGAAACCTGTGTCCAAGCAAGAACATAGGCCTATTTCCCTCTTGGTTCACTAGAATAGGTTTTATCTTTCAGCAATCGCTCTATTTTTTCATCATTCCTTCCCGACTCGAGTTTTTTGTGGTAAGTTTTCCATTTAGGGTTTGATCACTATCTTACTTTTTTGGATTTTAATTCTGACAAAAGACTAAAGTTTCTTAGTTTTACTTTTGTATGATACCTAAAATGTTCTACTTTTTCTTAGAGGTAACTAGTATTTGGAGGTTAGATGCTACCAAAACTAACGAAATTTTTCTGAGAGTTCCCATTTATCAATAACTTTTGCTAGCATAAAAAAATCTCATGTTGTCTTCCTATTTTCAGGTAAATCACCCTTTGATTTTTAGAAAAAGGGAGGATTTCATTTTGTGGATCATTTTTCCTTAAATAGAGCCCGAATCTCAGATGTCTAACTAATTTAAGGATCATGAAAATAATATTTTAATATAAATCGCATCCAAAGGAGAATAAGTTGTAAATTATGGTCATTCCTTTGAAATATTAGCAATGAATTGCACCAAAAAACCATTATATGCCTATAAATGGTACATTATTAACTTTTACGAGTGATGTATTTATTCTATAAAATAAGCTGTGGAATGATGAAGTGCAGAGAAGCATAAAATATTTAATGTCGATGAAGAAATTGTTATTCTTGAACTAATTTACAATATGTAGGTTGCTTTATTTTATTTATGCCTATGAATATGTGTTCTAGTGACATGAATAAATTCAATGGAAATGGAAAGTTCAAAAAAAAATGAAAGAAAAGAGGATAATTTGTAAAAAATGTAGGCACTAATGTGTTTTCATAAGTGTTATCATTAGTAAAGTATTTATTTATTATGCATTCTTACATTCAAAAGTCACACCTATCTATATTTTCCTAAATAATAATTCGATTTTAGTATTTTTCCTTGAATTTTGATTGGTTAGAAAATGTTGATTTTACTTTTAATATCATTGTCAACCCATGAAAAATTAAAGAATTGGAAAAAACACATTTAAGTGTACAGTCATCCATTTCACCACAGGGAATGCAACAATAGAGAAGAAAGGAGTCTTTTTAAGTGAAATGCAGGTTTTAAAGCTCAAATCACCCTATTGTTCCATCTCAATTCACATCTCCCTTAACTATTTTCCGGACCCTCAACTTCACACATTATGGAATCGAGGCATGTTCTAGTTATCTACTTCTGCTAATGGATTGCATTCTCAGCGTGGACCTTTCCATATTAGTATATGGCACAACCTTGAATGGCTCAAGCACCATTATTTTTATAAATGTGTTTGAAACTCTTAACAATAGTTATATCTCCCAAGGGATACAAATGAGGGAAAGGTTTTGACTATCAATCAGTGGGATGAGGTTACTCATAGTTAATGGAGCATCAAATCAGGATGTTGTGTCATTATAAAAAAAATTGAACCTCACTCTTTTCATGATTACAAGAGTTTTATAGTGTTTATGGATATCCATATGAAAAATATCGTTGTTGAAAAAGGTTAAGGAAGTGGGATGTTTCCTCTCAAATATTATAAGAGTTCTCTATTGTTTATGGATATACAAATGAAAAATGTTGTTGTTAGGAAGGGTAAAGAAGTAACATGTTTTCACCTTGATATTATATAACATGTTATTCAACGTTTTGATAGCTCGATTTTTGATGCTTTAATGAGATAGAAGATAAAATTTATATATAATTTTTTTTATATGATCTCAATTACTTATTATATTAGACACATCTTATTAGGAAAAGTTAGGTTTTAGAAAAGGTCCTAAACACCTACATGGTTTAACTGTCCTCCATTGCCTTTCACTATCAGCCTATTATCTAGAATAGTAAAAACAAATATACATGTTGATCTTCATATTTAGCGCACATAATATGGTCTCCATCTCATACAATTCACTAAGGAAAAGAAATGATATATGCAGTATCAATTTTTTTCAATTCATACTATTCAGTATAATGATTTTGAAAGGAATGAGAACATAATTTTCTTGAGACCATTCCACTAAAGATGTCACATGTCAAAAATGGAAGGATTAAATTATACATTAATTATAAGATTTGAATGGTTTACTTTAATGTCCTTTACCTTTGTAATGAATGATGTAATTAAAAGTGTAGATGTTTCAGTTTTTTTTTTGTGTTCTTTACTTTACAGTTTGAGCTTTGGTTTAGGTTTTAAAGATGTCCTATGCTAGATGTTGTGGTTCATTGATTAATGGGAATGAGGAGTCGTCATGGATTAGAAATTGACATGATGGGAAACATGATGGGAAGTTTACACACTTAATAGTGCATAATTTTTTATAGTTCCAAGTATACAAAAACTAATGTAAAATATGTATATCATAAAATCACCATCTCTCACAGATTTCCCTTTCACTAAATCCACTTCCTTCAGAGATTATATAAGGTATAATTTAGCACTTTTGTACCACAAAAAATGTTGTGATTGAACTACATGTCCACCACCCACTAGTAGAATGCCATTGCTATTAGATTACATGTAACTAATTATGATTTTTCTTGATTGTTTCTCAATTTGAAGTTGGAATGTGAAAGCTAGAATGTGTATGGTTTTGATAGATTTCACTGAAACAACGATACCATTGTTTATATGTTATAATGTGTTAATGATTCCCAAATTTTATGTATTTTTCATTGGTTTGAATGTGTTATTCATATTGGTAATCCAGGTTTTGTAGATTAAAATAAATGTGACTAGTTGATATCTTTTTTCTTGTAAATCAAATAATATTTTCTCTTATTAAATCATTCTCAAAAATATTTTGAATGAACACTCCATCCATTGTCAATATTGTATGGTAATAGTTTGATAGGCTCAAATCAACCATGCATTATGAAATTACATCATATTTTTTAAGCAAAAAAACTGAACCCACCTTATTGCGAAACAACTTAGGGGGCATGGTAGAGCCATGGTTTTCTTTATGTAAGAGTAACCTTTCTCCTAATTCATCAATTCCTAATATTGTATTGCTACCACTCTGATGTCAACGAATTGGACCTAGGCATTGAACCTACTCAATATCATGATATACTACAAAGTCAAGACTCTTTGCTAACTAATAGGCGTGTTGTAACTAGATCTACATTCTTATGCTATGAACCTGTGTATGAGTTTCATAAAACAACAAGTAAATTAAAACCTCTTTAGTGGCAACCGATTTTAAATTGCATGTGAAAAATAAAGAGATAGGGTGTGGAAAACTAATCCTTGTGATTTTCCACAATAATGAATCTTATCCTAAAAGTGATTAACCACCAATCATACAATTAGTGGAGTCTAAAACCATTCATTGAATTTTCATGACTAACATTCAAAAGTTATAGTTGTTTATTTTATTGTAATTCAAGTTAGGATACTTTTGATGATTTGTCACTCAATCTTCTAGTTTTTTATTGTATTGCAATTGAAGTTGGTTGTGTTATTCATATTAGTAATCCAAGTTTCGCCTCCTTAAATATCAAAAGTGACTTTCATACGGATTTGGACAATTCAATCTATATTTCTTTGTTTAACAATTTTTTGTTCATGGTAGATATACCCACCCTCGTGTGGGCATTGCCAAGCATTAGAACCTACATATAATAAAATTGGAAAGAAGCTTCATCATAATACTACAAGCTTTTGATTAAGTGAGACAGTTCAATATTGAGAAATTGTCATAAATGACTACGAAAGGAGAAAGAAATATGCACCAAATCTGTGTCGAAGGAAACAATCCTAGCATCAAATGTACGCTTCGCAACCTTTTTCCACTTTTTGGGAAAAAAGTCTCCTTTTAGAGGCCTACAAATCCCTTTGCATTTATTATAAGCCCCTTCGTTGTAAAATACATAGCCAAGTCTTGCATAATATCATGCTGAATAAAGGAAATCTTGTGAATGCTGCCATAAGAGTTCATCATGGTATCTTTGAATAATGAATTAAAGTTGTTATGTCAACTAAAATAATTATTTAATCAATGCTCAACAAAAGATCCACTTCTCTCTTATCAAACAATATAAAGTTGTTATGTGAGTGACTAGCTTTATTGATATATCTATTTTGTAGCTTTTCTTTAAACTAGTTCATTCAATGGTAAATTTTGAATTTGTCATTTTGGAAAAAAAAATTGAAATTGAAAACAACAAATTTTTGATCAAATATTCCTTATCAAAACTTAAAAGAGCATCTTTGAAAACTGAGAGGCAATCTATGTTGGAAATGTAATAGAATCACTAAATTTGGCAGAATGTAAGCGATTTCTCTCTATCTTCTAGCTTTGAATGACATTTTGTTTACTGATTTTTAAATCTAGTAATCTTCTAAATGTCGCGATTCTTCTAAAATTTATGTCTTATGGTGTTTCCTTTGCAACATCTAATGCAATTGCTAATAACAATAATACTTGTGCATGTGATTAATTGATATACCAAGCATAAATTTAGTTGTGCTCATAAATAAATTGAAAAATAAGTCTTCATAAAATTTGGCATAAAACATTAAATTTAATATTTTGATTTGCATGCAAAATTGAACGTTAAACTGCAGACAATTTACAATTAAAGTAATTATAAAGTTGAAACCGTTTACTGTAGGTCTAGCTTTAAGGCACGGGTTAATAACCCATTTTAACTCCAGACATTCACTGAATTGCGAAATCTGTTAATTTAGCATACATTTTTGCGATGCTGACGGAGTAACCATGGAGATATGTTACCTTCGAAAAATGGTTTCCGCGTGTGCATATTCACATATACAATACAAATGCGCGTCCCTCTATATATATCCTCTAAACACTCGTGCTTCTCCTCTACCAAATCCGAATCAGCTCCAACACGCCTCGTCAATAGACGGAAATTCCTCAAAATTCAAGCAGCCATTAGAGTCAAATGGACAGTCCCAAAACCACAAGTTTGGCACCTCAGAAATCTACCTTCGAAAAATGGTTTACGCGTGTGCATATTCACATATACAATATAAATGCGTGTCGCTTTATATATATCCTCTAAACACTCGTGCTTCTCCTCTACCAAATCGGAATCAGCTCCAACACGCCTCGTCAATAGACGGAAATTCCTCAAAATTCAAGCAGCCATTAGAGTCAAATGGACAGTCCCAAAACCACAAGTTTGGCACTTCAGAAATCTGCTTGCTAGTGCACGACCACGTCTCCGGCGTTTCTGAAACTGTAGACCATTGTGATAGCGATGCGGGCTTCTCTCCCGCCTCATTATTACTACTTTTGATACACTGAAGAGAGGGCGAAGTCGAAGGAATTTCGTCAAACGCGTGTTTGGCGGCGGCAACCTGAATTTGGTGACGGGAAAGAGAAGACGCAGATGGAATGGCGGGTACGGAATCGGGGAAGTTGAATTTGGCGTTGGGGCCTCTCAGGCAATACACTGCGGCGTCGTAAGCACGTCCGGCCTGTTCTTTGGTTTTGTATGATCCCAGCCATATCTTCTCTCTAGTTTTAGGCATGCGGATTTCAGACACCCAACTCCCCCATTTTCGCATTCGGCTTCCCTTAAATTGGCGGCAAATTTGTCCGCGACTTTCATCTGGTGGAGACAGGGAATGGTGCTCTCGGGAGGGTTTCTCCATATTTGGCGACCAGTGCCAACGCTGTGGGGCTGGAGGCAAAACAGTGAATCACAATGGATATATTTGTAGTATGTTTAGGCTGAAAGGTGGAAGGGTAGTGCTTGGGAACAAGTGAACTGAAAATCACAACTCCAACAATGAAAGAGCAATGAATTTGAAGTGTTGCAGATTGCGATGTGCAGACGAATATATATTATTTTATACAATACAATAAATATATTGTGTGTATGGTCAAAGCACGTATTGATTCTGTTAAGAAATTGGAGACTGCCTGTCTCAGCGATTATTAAAATACTAGCGAA
Source organism: Pinus albicaulis (assembly GCA_034641835.2). Lineage (NCBI taxonomy): Eukaryota > Viridiplantae > Streptophyta > Pinopsida > Pinales > Pinaceae > Pinus > Pinus albicaulis. The sequence goes on along the minus strand of CM076579.1, from coordinate 302,546,964 downwards.
AATGTTGACTATTGATCCCAAAATGATGCAGGAAGATGATGGAAACTTTTATGTTGATTTATGGATTTTGAAATTTAATTCCCTGACCTATCTTCTTTTCAATAATTCCAAAAAAGAATCCTATCGATATGTGTTTAATCTTCTCTTCAATAATTCCAAAAACGAATCATATTGATCTATGGCATCTTAGAATTGCATAGATAACTATGCAAGCTTCTCTTCTTGGATAATTCCAAAAACGAATCTCAGCGGACTCAGAGGAATTCCAAAACCCACATTCAATAAGGCAATTAAAATATTTATCATTTCCAATTTAAAGTTTAAATCTTGAATTCTCAGTCCACATGCACACGACATGATTTGATAAAGAGCCTAACAACCGCTGTTATGACAGGAACGTGGAGGAAGAGAGAATCCAAAACCAAGAAATAGGAAACCCAGACACTTCTACGAACTGAAAAGTCGCTTGGTATGGTCACTAAAGGACGCAGCACTCACGGCTTGTTTGTGGGATTGTTGGATATTCCAATAGCTAGAGAGTTATTCCAATCGAGGCAAATGGTAGAGGAGGGGCTGCTATAACGATTCGTTGGAGATAGTTGCAAGAGATGGCGAAACTAATGGTGGGATCAGCTGTGGAAAAGAGGTCCAGCAGTGACAGCTGATTGATTGAAGCAAAGGGACTCTTTGATAGGACTACCAGTCCATATGCGGGCAAAAAAAGATCGATGAAGGAGTAGCGGCTGGAGCTGAAAAAATGCAGTATATGGTAATTACTTTACTCGTGAAAATTTTGATAACCATTTTTAGTAAATTTCATTGGCCAGTCTACAATAATTAGATTATAGATTCTTAAATATTTTAAAAATCTAACAACTTTAAGGGATATGTTAGTTGGTCAAGTTTTCATTATTTGATATGTAATTAGTTGAGAGCTTACTGGGTTCCAGAGGAGTGCACAGATAGTAGTAATAAGTTTGTCTTACAAGCTGGAATGTGTTGACATTGACGGGCCATGGACAAGACACAGCTCCGATCATTGGAAGCTATATCAAGTACAACCTTGGAATGAATCTAAAGTCCATAATCCGAACCTATATCAAGTACAACCTTGGAATGAATGTATAGTCCGTAATCTTCTTATATTGAAAAAGTATAGGAACCACTATTTCTTAGTTTGTCGATTTGAGATTCTACGCTTATCTTTGTTTTCATTAATGTCATTGCTATTTGTTTGTTTACTGCTAATAATTTCCTCCTATTAAAAGAGCTTTCTATCATTCATTTGATCGATCATTCATTTGACAAGGTAATAAGCCATTCATTTGACAACGCAATAAGCCTGTAACAAATACGGAAGAAAGAAATTGCTAATCTAGGCAATATGTAGAAATTTGTGAAAGGAACAGTTATAAAACATTACGACTTGGTGTTATGGCATAATAGAACACGTTTGTATTTTTTATTTTTTGGAATTCACATATTTGTGTTAAGAAATTATATTGATGGTAAAAGAGAAGGTGCTAAGAAATTATATTTGTAATAGGGGAGAGGTATTGGCTAAGTCACAAGTAGTTGTCAAAGCTGAAGTACCTTCTATTATTACAGCATAAGCTATCATTGCTAAGACAAACTATTTATCAATTTATTGTAAAAGAGTCCTTTGGTAATTTTGAAACACTTGTTAAAGGTATGTGCTTAAAAAGCTTATGAGAGAAATGAGATAACATGACCAAGTGCTAGGAAAGAGGAGAAAATGGATTGTAAGTCTCATTGTAGTTGAACATAAAGTCAAGCATGAAGCCTTGGGTTTTGGTAGCAAAGCATGAGTGTGTGAATGTAATACATATCTATAAACTTTGGCTCAAGCTAATACCATCAAGAGTACCGTTTTCAAGCAAATCTGGATCAAATTAAATGTGATTTTAGGAGTGGAAAGAGTGAATAGCTAACCATTACTTTTGGAGTAGAAAGAGTGAATAGTGAACCATTACTCCAGCATACATGTAGAAGCTTGAAGGAGGGAAACCAAGAGATACTTACATGTAAAAGCTTGAAGGAAGGAAACCATGAGATTTCCATCCTCCATAATTGCACCAACACTTAATTTAACAAAAATGTTCAAAGCATCTATGGTTTTCTTTTATTGTTAACTTAATGGCTATGTTGAATCTCTTGTTTTCTTTTATTGTTAACTTAAAGGCTATGTTGAATTTCTTGTTTTTTTTGTTGTGAAAAGAGAGAGCAGAAGGTTGATAATTATTGGTATGTTAATGCATATTCTCTTTGTTATAAGAAGCCAAATTTTCACAAAACGATAAATTATGAAGATCCATGCATCAATAATATTATTTTAAAATATATAACATGAGGAGGAACATGTCAAATAAAAAACAATGTTAAGAATTTCATGTCATATTAGAAATTTTTGTCACCATTTTATGTTAACTAATATTGAGAACCAAAGTGTTAGAGGATTCATCTATATCTTCACTAGAAATTAGATATCCAAGAGAAAAGTTTGAAGAGAAAGATAAAGTAGAAGAAAAGATGCGTAGTCCAAAAGATGAACCTTGAAATTCCAAAAATGAGTCCAACACTTTTAGAGAGAGAATAAATAGGTTTACATTTTTCAAAAATCTCATAATAAGACCATTGACAAAAACACAGACATTTCATCTATTTTGAATTGAATTTCTCCAAAGTTGTGAGAAATAGATAGTGTGTATAAGAGTAAAACAACATATTGTAAAATAATACAAAAAGAGAAGTTAGATTACAAACGGCGAAAAATATTTATAACAAAGAATGAAAATGGAAAGATAAGATCTAAAAAAATTCTCAGGAAAAAAAAAAAACTTTATGGCATTTTTGCAGTTTTTTAGAATTTCTTAAAGAAAAACATTTTTCTATTTTCTTTTATAATTCCAAAAGGAATCTTATCAAAATTTAGTGATGAATTCTAGAAAATCATTTATATCATTCCCACGTTTTTGAATAAGAAAGTAAATATTTTATCCATTTACAACCGAACTTGGAATCTCATTAAAATTTGGCGAGGAGTTAAAAAAAAGCCTCATGACTACGAATTAATATTCTCCTTGTTATTGAATTAAAAAGTAAATCTTTTATTGTGTCGATGCATTTTTTTATAGGTAGATGCTTCATTGCAGTATAGGGTAGATGTGTGGTTGTATATGGTAGATGTAGATGTAGATGTAGATGTAGATGTAGATGTATGGTAAGTATGTAAATAATTTTAAATTTAAATGTTGGTTTGATTAAAAAATAGTAAAAATTTAAAAATAATAAAAAAATGTTTAAAGTAATAAATAAAAATTTATAAGTAACATAAAGAGGATGACTATAAATATTTAAATTTTGATTCAATTAACAATATAACAAGATGTTAGATCTAAAACTTTTGTGATACATAATTTAGAAAAATGTTTTTGGTGATGTGATTAATCTTAAAGACATATTTCTAAAATATGACAGGATTTTTAACCATGGATATTTATCTTCACTTTGCCATTGATATTATGAATTTGTGAATATGTTTTGTTACAATACCATGAATTATTAATAACATATGCCAAATAATCATAATCTTTTTCACATTGAAAATATTTTATAAAAATATGAGAAGATTCTTATCCATTGATATTCACCCCCACTTTACCATGAATATTATTAACTTGTAAATAGGATTTGTTACAATACCATGAGCCAATATGATGGTTTATCAATACTAGATGCCCAAAACCCATAACTTATTTCACAGTCAAAATATTTTATTTCAATTTAATTTTATAACATTTTTTTAATTTAGTCTAAAAGGGAAAATATTATAATTACTTTTGAGATATATTAATCATTTTTTAATTAATTATTTTGATCGAATGGTGTAGATTTAGAGATGCCAATATATTCTGGTGGTCGCCACTAAATCAATGGATCAAATCTACACCACTAGCTTACTTGCATATCTAAATCATATGATTAAACCATACTTAAATTAAAAATTTATAAATCTTGATTAAAAATTTACTATGTCATTTATTAATTGCCACCTATCAAGATTAACAAGTCATAGTTCAAACTTAATTATCACCTAATTGATGGTTCAAATTCTTAAATTCTTAGAATACCAGTAACGCTCTCGTGATGCGGTTTAAACGTGAGCGGTTTCCCTAACAGCAAAGAAAGAAAACAAATTCTTAGAATACCAGTAAAATAGAATTTACTCTACAGAGAAAGATATTATGCGTGAACGATCATACTGAAATGAGATTTATATGATATAAATATTATTAATTACACATTAAGGCATTTTTATTTGAAAACAATTTTCCTAACTGCCATTTTGTCATTATTTGTGTCATTAAATCAAATGTTAGACGATTGAAATGTTTTAGGCCATTAAATCCATAACCTCCTCATTTAATCTACATTAACTAATTACTAACTCAATAAACATTACTAAATGGTATAGACATTGATAACAGAAGTCAGCTTTGCGATTCTCGCCCGTTGATTTTAATTAGATGGTTGCGATTCTCGCCCGTTGATTTTAATTAGATGGCTTTGAGATTGTTTTCTGATCCGTTTTTATGATCGACTGCTACTATTTTTTTCATAAATATCTAGTTGTCTTATTCTTTATCTATAGTCCACCTGCCATACTAAGCGGTATGTACATTGATATGGCGCTGCATCGTGGCTCACATAGCAGAGCGCTCCATATCCGTGAGGCTTAGCAGAGATTGTAGAGAGTAAAGTCGAGGCCATTCTCCTCAGAATAATGTTAATGGACAGCTGTTGGTCAGACATTTTCTTTATCTATATTATATCCTCGGTATTCACTTTGTGGAGATTATTCTTTTCTGGAGTACTATATTATATCGTGGGTATTCACTGTGTGGAGATTATTCTTTTCAGGAGTACAAATACACTGTTTAGAATCTGGCATGCAATATTGTTAAGCCGTTTAAGAATTGAAAGGATATATTTTTTCTTTTTAAGTTTTTTTAATTTATTGTACATGTTTTGCAGTTTTTTTAAATCATTGTTAAGCCGTTTAGGAGTTGAAAGGATATATATATATATATATATATATATATATATATATATATATATATATATATATATAGTTTTCTTAATTTATGGTATATGTTTTGTAGTTTTTTAATTTTATTGTTAAGCCATATTAGTTATATATATATATCAGTTTTCTAATTTATTGTATATGTTTTTAATTTTGAGAATTTTGTTTTTTTACAAAATTTGAATTTGAATTTTGTTAGGGTTTTTTTTCTGTCTCTTATGGTTATTGATTAATATTTTTTAATGGATTGTTAAGTAACTTTTAAGAAATTGGTGATAATTTTATAGATTTTCACGTTTTACAATTTATAGTTAAGTTAGTAATTAAATTTACATAAAAAAATTTAAATTCAAATTTTTGCACTGTGAAGTAATTTTCGCACGAATATTTTACAATGTGCAATTTCTAATCTAGTTGTATTCTTAGATCCAGATTTCCTTACAATCAAGTACAAGAAAGGGTCATGTTAGATTTTTTTATATGTCTAAATATCCAACCTTGTACTTAGCTTTTCATCATTACTATTTTTTTAAAATAGAATTACAAGCACAATGTTTAGTATATGGCATACAGTTTTTTTACTTCATTGTTAAGCACTTTAGGAATTTAAATGATGTATTTTATTTATTTATTTTATTGTATATATTTTGAATTTTGAGAATTTTTTTTTTAACAAAATTCGATTTTTAACTCAGTTAGGGTTTTTTCTTGTTTTAAGGTTATTGATTAGTTTCAACGAATTGTTGGGTAACTTTTAAGAAATTGGTGATAGTTTTATAGATTTTCACTGGCCCCATTTACAATTTAAAATAATGTAATTGTAGGTCAAATGGGCACTTTGTACCTATAATATTATCAATGTGACTTGCTACTACTTTAAAGAGTGTACAAATTTGCATCCAAAACATTTATTTGTGAATATTTTTAAGTAATTCTTTTATTAAAATTAATTCAGTTAAATAGATATGGATGTGAATTTTTAAGTAAATATTTTTGTAAAAAAAAAAGTTAATTAAATCAAATATGGATTCCTATTAGAGTAAGTTTGATATGATTTTGATTTCAAATATATATAGATAATGATATATATCTATATTAATTTTGCTAAAATTTAGTGATAAATAAAAGGATGGATTTGATCAGAGTTTGATATGATTTTGAATTCAAATATATATAGATAATAATGTATATCTATATTAATTTTGCTAAAATTTAGTGATAAATAAAAGGATGGATTTGATCAAATCATATTTACCCCTTAGATTCACTTTTTGGACCTTCTATGATTGTATTTCATTACAAGATTTGGATATCCAAGAAAATTATATGTTATTAATTTATTTCCTAAAAGAGAAATTGGTTTAAGATGATGTGATTAAGTATTTTATTTTATAGATATTATATTTTAATTATTTTTTTTTGTAATTTTAACAAAAGATATATTGTTAAGAACAACATTTTATTAAATATTTTAGTTTTTTTTTTTACCATTTTTTAAAATATTAAATCATAAAAAAAAAAATATTATTTTTGTATTTTTAAAATCTAATAAAAAAAATAATTAATAATTTTATATTTTTAAAATCTATTCGTAGTAGTAAATAAGATCCTTATTTGTTATCATACAAAATTTTTAATTTTTTGTGAGTGAGTTGATTTGATTTCCATTATTTAGCAATTAAATTGTTAAGAATCTTGGAGACTACATATATTCTATAAAATTCAAGCTAATTTGGTTGTTACAAATGTTGAGTTTTCAGGGTTACACACTAAGAAATAGGTCCCAAACACTAAATTTGACAGAATGCTCTTGTACCCTTTGCTCATGGAGTGACACTTATATCAAATTATCAATATCAAGAAATTTATTCGTTCTTAATTTCTTTTTCAAAAAAAGAATGCATATAGAGTATATGGATAAATTTGGTGTAAAATGATTTATTTAAGTATTTTACTTTATTAATTATGGATATTACACTTTAATTATTTTTTTCTACAATGTTAACAAAAAAATTCATATTACTATGAAACAATACTTTATTAAATATATATATATATATATATATATATATATATATATATATATATATATATATATATTTTATTCTACGTTTTTTTAAGTATTAAACCATAGATTGAATTAATTAGTAATTTTATATTCTTATATATTATTCTTAATCAATTAATTAACATTATTGCATTATTAGAAATTTTCATTAACATTATTACATTATTAGAAGTAGCTAATATCTTTTAATTCCATATTGACTATAAGTTTCCTCTACCCATAACCAATAGTATGGACTACAACAAATCATAGATATAATAAGGAACTTTGAAATGGATTACATCTTAGCATTTGTCAATCACACAAATCTATTCACAGTAATATATAAGATCCATATTGACTACAAGTTTCTTCTACCCATAACCAATAGTATGGACTACAACAAATCTAAAACATTATAAGGAACTTTGAAAGGGATTACATCTTATAACTTGTCAATCACACAAATCTATTCATAGCAATAGATAATATCCTTATGGTTATTGATAATATCCTTATCCTTAATTTTTATCATACAATGAAATCCTTATATTCCTCCTATTGCAGAATGAACCACAAAATTGATTAACTTTGTAATTTTGGTAAACTTTGAAAATAAAAAATACATATATATTATGGAATTCATATTCCCTATAGACCAACCAAATTTTCCACATTATAAAACAATTTCTAACAATAACCACTCAAGTTTCTCTCCAATTTTTGCAATCCCACAAGTATGGACTACAACAAATCATAAACATAATAAGGAACTTTGAAAGGGATTACATCTTAGAATTTTTCAATCACACAAATATATTCACAGTAATAGATAAGATCCTTATCCTTATTTTTTTATCATATAGTGACATCCTTATATTCCTATACATATCTATTATGGCATTCATATTGCCTATAGAACATCCAAATTTTCCACATTATAAAACAATTTCTAACAATAACCACTCAAGTTGCTCTCTAATTTTTGAAATCCTCATGCATGTTAGGGAGATCAAAGTATAAAATAAATTGTTCCTATGAAAAACAATCATCGAGAAAGTAAATATTGAGATATAATAACTGAGTTTTGAATTATTGTGAAAAAAAAAAACATCACATTAGCTCAGAGATATATCCAATGTTGCAATAATTTGAGATGATGAATGAGTTTTGAATCATGATAAGCCCTAAAAAATATATATTCTTGATCAATTAAGAATAACCTAGGATGTCTGAAGTGGATGCCTAGGTGGGTGGTACAAGTATTGAGGATGCTTTTTAAATGGTAAGGGAATTTAGATACTTTATTTGGTATAACACAATGATTTATATCACCAAGGACTGAGAGATTGTTGCCACAAGTTCAATCAACTAGGGGACACATAAAAAGTAGGAAGTCAATTCTCTCATGATTTGGAGATTTATCTTTGTTCATATTTCTTTGGAGAAATTTCTTTAAATGTTGACATTTTGTCATTTTTATTTTAGAAAGGGAAATCCTTTTTCAAGTTGATTGGAAAAGGTGATCGGTATTTGAGATTCTCTTGATATTTTGTGTGGAGTGTCTTCTCGGTTAGTAATGAATGTGAATATCTCGAGATGCCTTTTATATATTATGATTTTATATTAGCTGTGCTGGAATTGATATTCACTCTAAATGTCTTTTGAACCCTAAAATGCACCAAATTATGTTGTATATACAAAGAATATACCATGTTGCATATTCATGATGGGACTGTGAGTGTACATTTTTATGGTTTCACATGGCAAAAATTATTCATTGACTATAAATTATCAGATTGTATATTTTTTTTAGCTTCAAAACGTTTTGAGAAGGGTTTGGATATTATGCATGCTTTGAGTTAATATCATCTTGACTTTATGGTGTATAATAATGTGTTTGACTTCATAGCTGATGTCTTGTACTTGAGAAAGCACACCAATTTTTTCTTGGAAGCGCATCGATGGTTGTCATAAAATATTTTGGACTTTATAATCACTAAATTCTCATCTGACAACAAAAGTCACTATGTGCAATTTCCACATGCAATTTCATATAAGATAAAGGTGCAATTCATGCTATTTTGGGGTTCAATTTCTAGATTGGAGATATGTGCATTTTTATTCAACGGTAGATCTTAATTCATGTAGAAATTAAAAATTTATTTACAAAATTGTTATGGACCTTTGTAGACACATGTATCAAACTATAAAAAAATTTCTTTGTACTAATTAAGGTTGCCTATAGTAGGAGGAAGTGACCTAGAAGAAACATGGAAGGATTTTACTAAAAATACCTCTGATTTGGAAGGTACCAAATTACAATATATATCTTTATTTACGAGGCATTCATGTTGGCATAATTGACATATCCAAATTTTCCACATTATAGAACAATTTCTAACAATAACCACATAAGTTACTGTCCAATTTTTGAAATCCCTGCATCCATATTGTCTATAGACCATCCAAATTTTCCACATTATAAAACAATTTCTAACAATAACCACTCAAATTGCTCTCCAATTTTTGAAATCCCCATGCATGTTAGGGAGATCACAGTGTAAAATCAATTATTCCTATACAAAACAAACATCGAGAAAGTAAATATTAAGATATAATAACTGAGTTTTGAATTGTTGTGAAAAAAAAACATCACATTAGCTCAGAGATATATCCAATGTTGCAATGATTTGAGATGATGAAAGAGTTTTGAATCATGATAAGCCTAAAAATTATATACTCTTAATTAATTAAGAATAACCTAGGATGTCTAAAGTGGATGCCTAGGTGGGTGGTACAAGTATTGATGATGTTTTTTAAATGGTAAGGGAATTTAGATACTTTGTTTCATATAACTCCAATGATTTATATCACTAAGTACTCAGATATTGTTGCCACAAGTTCAATCAACCAGGGGACACATAAAAAGTGAGCGATCTCTTGGTATTGGTAGGACGACAATTCTCTCATGATTCAGAGATTTAACTTTGTTCATCTTTCTTTGGAGAAATTTCTTTAAATGTTGACATTTTTTCATTTTTATTTCAGAAATGGAATTCCTTTTTCAGGTTGATTGGAAAAAATGATCGGTATTTGAGATTCTCTTGATATTTTGTGTGGAGTGTCTTCTCGATTAGTAATGAATGTGAATATCTAGAGATTCCTTTTATATATTATGAGTTTATATTAAGTTTGTTGGACATGATATTCACTCTAAATGTCTTGTGAACCCTAAAATGCACCAAATTATGTTGTATAAATAAAGAATATATCATGTTTCATATTCATGATGGGACTGTGAGTGTACATTTTTATGGGTTCACATGGAAAAAATTCTTCATTGACTATAAACTATCAGATTGTATATTTTGTTTAACTTCAAAAAGTTTTGAGAAGGGTTTCGATATTATGCATTCTTTGAGTTAATATCTGCTTGATTTTATGATGTATAATAATGTTTTTGAATTCATAGCTGATGTCTTGTACTTGAGAAAGCACAACCCATTTTTTCTTGGAAGGGCATCAATGGATGTCATAAAATATTTTGGAAATTCTAATGACTAAATTCTCATCTGACAACAAAATTCACTCTGTGCAATTTCCACATGCATTTTCATATAAGATAAAGGTGTAATTCATGCTATTATGGGGTTCAATTTCTAGATTGGAGATATGTTCATTTTTATTCAAGGGTAGATCTTAATTCATGTAGAAATCTAAAATTTATTTACAAAAATGTTATAGACCTTTATAGACACATGTTTCAAACTATTAAAAGATTTCTTTGTATTAATTAAGGTTGCCTATAGTAGGAGGAAGTGATCAAGAAGAAACATGGAAGAATTGTGCTAAAAATACCTCTGATTTGGAAGGTACCAAATTACAATCTATTTCTTTATTTACGAGGCATTCATGTTGGAATAATTGACATAATTAGATAACGTCTTTTACTTCAAGGAAGCAATATTGTAGTAAGATTTGGTTGTAGCATGTCCATGCCTTTTGTTAATATTTCTTTATCTTTTAATAGTTTTCAAGGAAGTGTTAATTAGTGCTATATGTTGTTGCTTTAAGGCGTTTCCTTTGCAACATCTCATGCAATTGCTAGTAATAAATAATTTGTGATGATTAAACTAAAAAATTATGTTAATTTGTCATGTGTTGTTTTATATTGTAGTGGTAAATTATATGACTGCTCTTAAATTTCTGGTTCGATTTAGCATAGTATGAATTTTTTATTGAGGAAAAAAATTGACACTAATTTTATTTTATTTTATTGTTTTTTATAATAAATATTTATTTAAATAATATATATTTTTAACATTATAATAAAATTTGAAAAATCAAATTACTAAAATACAAATTTAGCCTAGTAAAAGCCTTTATTTTCACAAACAAAAAATCAAAATATCAATCATCTTTAATATAATTGTCTAACTAAAATATATATTTCTTTAAAATAATTATCACCATACTGTATTACTTAAATTATTTTTTTAAATAATTACAATTTTTTAAAGTTAGATTAGAGGATGCTAATATAACCTCCGTTACATAAACACAATAATGGTAATAATAATTCAATTATAGGGTGTTAATTATAATTGAGAATAACAATGGTAATAATAATTCAATTAGAGGGTGTTAATTATAGTTCAGAATAATACTGCCTTGAAGGCACGACGAAAACCATTAGGTGCATTAAAAAATATCATTGAGAATTCTCGTTTATTATTCAATCCAACGAAGCTTATTGGATTTATTGGATTCCGTGAGTAAGTTGGTAAAACATTTCTTTATGCAAATTTTATTGCAAACATAAACGTGGAGGCAACGGTTTTAAAAGGGACTGAAGAATCACATCACATTAGTAAAGCATTGGATGACACGGCTGTCTTAACCTGGAATGCAACGATTGTTTTGGCGAGCCTTATTTCAGCTGCCATAGGTCCATTAATGCGGCCAGGCAGCTGATGCCCGCGGCACGATGATCTACACCTTTAATTCGACGGTGGGCATCAGCTGCCTGGCCTATGGCAGCTGAAATAAGGCTCGTCGATTGTTTTAACGTTTTCCTCCAACGTGTGATGGTTGAAATTCTGTAACGCGCCAACGTTTTCCTCAACCCATCCATCGCCAGCTCTATCCACAAGTAAGTTTTGCCCATATATATATATATGGGATTCATCGAATACCAATAGCCCAACGAATCTGTTATAGTTACTGCTCACCCGAGACATTTGGAGGCAAAGAACCAGGACTCTTGCTGCTAGCATCGTCCATTTTTCCAATACGTTCTGTCTGTCGAATGTATTTGAAATTAATTCTGAATTCGATCCGCTTACATAGAATTACAATTTACGAGTAAGACCAGCTGATGAAGGCTTCCACGCCACTGTAGTGTTTCTTTCAAACTGGTACAGATTCAAATAACTAATGGAGTGACTCACTGATCCATTAAAATAATGTGACTCACCACCCTACGCCGTCTGTTCCCCCTCTGCTCTTGCATTTTCCCTAGTGCGTATATTTCGCCAGCCTGCCTTTGTCCCATTCCAAGTCAAAGATCACTGGCCAACTCCCATGTCCATCGCCATTTACAGCTAAAACCTACATGTTACTTCTTGGTTGTCATCTTACTATCTTGGGTTTTCAGGGTTTAGGATTTGCTGCAATCTCAACCTAAAACCCTGCATGTTACTTTTATATAATTTTATCATTAGTTATTAAACAATTGTGTTAAAAGAATGGATCATAAATGGTTTTTTTACCTTAAAGATATAAATCTCAATGCGCATTAGTCTTCATCTTATATGATTATTAATATCAAATTTTCCTTTTTAGAATTATATATATAAACCGGGATTCTTGCTGCTCGCATCGTCCATTATCTACGGTAATTTTCCAATAGGTTTTGTCTCTGGGATGTATTTGAAATTAATTCTGAACTCGATCCGCTTAGATAGAATTACAATTTACGAGTAAGACCAGCTGATAAATGCTTTCACGCCACAGTGGTGAAATAAAATTAGTGTCAAGTTTATTTTATTTTATTGTTTTGTTAAATTTTGTTTTATCTATAAAATATTTCTGAAATTCAATTATTATCTAATTTGCAATTGATAGGGAGTGAGAGAGGAAAGTAGAGAACGGGTGAGGAGACTTGGGGAAAAGAGGATATGAGCTCGCAAAACACTTAAATTCCAAAGAAAACTATAAAAGTTAATTTGGTCAAAATCAAATAGATTCCCTAAGATTACATTCATAGTGATAGTGCTTACACAGTTCAAGACTATGGAACATGTGCACAATTGTTTTTATATAACTCGACTAATATATGCTCTAGGATACATTCAGAGATCAATAAAATAAAATGTTCCCACTGTTGTTCGTTGAAAACACCATTGTTGTTCGTTGAAAACGTTTTGTTTTAGCTCGTAGTCTGTTTAATTAAGAAATAATTGTTTATCATGTTCTTGAAAACATTTTGTTTTAGGGCGTAGTCTGTTTAATTAAGAAATAATTGTTTATCATGTTCCCACTGCTTTTCGTTGAAAACATTTTGTTTTAGCGCCTATTTGTTTAATTAAGACATAATTGTTTATCACAAACGTTTTTCAACTGAACGAGTTATTTCATCATTTAACTTTTTATGTTTCGTTTTTCTATTTTAAAAATGCTTATTTATATTTTAAAATACTATATCTAATTGGAATATTATTCTCCAGCTTTAAAATAAATTATTTACTGACATCCTCCTCTCTGGTTACAAAATGAAATGGTAAATTAATTCAAAAGACGTCGATTCAATCCTAATATTAAGAAAATACTAATCCTAAGAAAAGAAAATACTAATACATTTATTATTTGACAGACACAATATAATACAACATAAGAGAACAGTGTAGCTGAGGAATATTTGAATGGTTTAAGTTGATTGAGAATAAAGAATAATATGAATTGTTTAAGTTAATTGAGAATAAGGAATAAATAGAAATTAGATCTGATGAACAATTCTTTTATAAGGATTTGGGCATGTTAATAAGAATACTTATACTAAATATAGCTCTTATATGTATGTGAATATATTTATGGGATATTAAAAATAATACTTTTACCAATTTCTTATTTCTTAAATTTAAATTATATAATATATGCAAATTATATAAAATTTAGAAATAATTAGCACATTCTATCACTCCACTTAATTATTATCACTATTTATTGTTGGTTTACATGATTATTGAAAACTATAAATTTGTTTAATAAATTATATATATATATATATATATATATATATATATATATATATATATATATATATATATATTTATTGATCAAATATATATGTATATGAAAAAAATTATAATCAAAATAATATTAATGTTTATAAAGCTTCATAGGATTGAATACTTAATTTCTCAACTAAAATTTTTAAAATTCAATACTTTATTTAATTTTCCAAATACAAATTTTAAATTTAAAAGAGTCATGGTATGTAACAGTAAATAATAACATTTTTTCTAATATTCAAATATCATTAACTATCCTACCTTGTAAGTGGTTTTATAAGTGTATTATAGGAAATTTCAATATTACTATAAATGATTTTAATACTTCTTTAAAAAAATTACAAAACATTATTTTTAAAATTATTCCTCCATAAATTTTTAGTATGTTTTATAAATTATTCCTCCATATATTATTTTTAGTATGCTTTATAAATTATTCCAACTTCATATATTTTTAAGTATGTTTTATAATAAATTTAATACAAGTTTTCATGTGTATATAATAATTCACTAGCAATTGCACCATTATCAGATGTTGCAAAGGAAACGCTGTAACATTCTTATGTGGAATACAAGTGTTAATAGGACTAAAGATGTAATGACTCCAAGAAAACTCAAATTAAGAAGTTTTCGATTTAAGAAGTTTTCTATTTGTTGATTTCGATTGGCAAGATTTGAAGATGAGGCAAAAGATTTGAAGATGAGATTTGAAGATGAGGCAAAAGATTTGAAGATGAGGCGGCTGACGCCACCATTGTAAGAATACTTCAAGTTGGAAAAGTTGGTACTCACAATCCTACAAATCGAAGGCATACAAGCTCACAAAAATGGGTGTGATCTTTGCTTGGTTTCGGGCAAATGGTAACTTATATAATAAACATATAAAATAAACCAAATCTAACTTAATACCACAACAAACTTTTATTGCAAAATTATGAATAAATTATTTCACTATATGATGGTAGATTTTAGGAGAATTAAATTATTTCGAACAAGTTTTCGTCCAACATTTTTCCATCAACATTCAATTTTCAAGGTCTTGATAATAATATCTCACTAATTAACATTCTTCCATTCAACATTGAAATTTTAGTCTACAGTAACCAATCATTTTTGTTAATTTATCGGATCACTTTGCAAATATTGAGTTAAATCTGTACGATTAAATTTCGAAACGAAACTGCCAATGCCAACAAGATTCTTAAAGAGAAGAGTTGAGCAGCCACATTAGCCTAGTTACATATACAGAACTTAAATCTATTAGTTCTTTAACAAAAAAAACACAGTGAAATTAGTTATTTATAAATCATGCAACATACTTATCGAATCTTCAAACATCTTTATTTACTTTTAGGCATTAGTTTTTCCCTACTCTTTAGTGTATGGTAGTTGTTATTTATATTAATCATTCCATGAAAACATTTTTCTTTAGACACAGATTTTTATCTTCACGATTCTATTATAGCACGTAGAGGAGGAAAAAAACAGCGGTTGGTTAGATTTTCTATAAGCCCGCCTGACTGTACAAAGATTTTCAATAAAAGTACTCTACAATAAGCCAGGCAACAACATTTTTCCAATAAATCCCATCGTTTTTCTCCCCCCCTGAATGTTTCCTTTTAGTTGAAGTTCCATTCGTCAAGAAAATACAATTTAGGTATCTTTGTTCCGACTTTGTAATTGATATTTTATAAAATATTTTTATATGAAAATATATGTTTACACATAATTTTTTTTTGAAAAATAAAATTCAAAATTATTTTATTAAAATTTATAATTTATTATGGGAGAATTGAATTTGAGTGGAAAACTTTATTCATTACTTTGCATTATAAAAAATAAAAAATTATTTTTCAATAACAAATCCATAATCATTATATCGGTTAAAGATCCGATTGACCCCAGGGATGGAAAAGGTGTCTACATCATTCCTTGTTCCTGTGGGACTCCTTACATTGGTGAGACGGGTCGGTCCATTAATCAAAGGATCTGTGAGCATGTAGCTGATATCAAGCATAGAAGATCTCGCTCATCCGCCTTAGCTAAGCATGCAGAAAAGACTAACCATCATGTTTGCATAGAAGATGCTAAGGTCATTGCTAGAATCGACCATTTCCATCATCGTAAGTTGAGAGAGGCTATTGAAATTGAAAAAAGGCCCGTTAATCTCAATAGAGATGACGGTTGGAATATCAGCAGATGCTGGATTCCTGCCTTATATTCTTGATTATTTTTATTATTTTTATTTATTTATTAGTTATTTTTACTTTATTTATTTGATTATTCAATAATAATAATAATAATAATAATAATAATAATAATAATAATATTAAAATAAAATAAATAAATAAAAATAAATAAATAAATAAATAAATAAATAATAATAATAATAATAAATAAATAAATAAATTAAATAAAATAAATTAAAATAAATAAAAATAGAAATAATAATAATATTAATTATTTAATTAATAAAATATTTTTATTTACTTTCATTATTTATTAATTTATATTTTTGTTTTTATTTATTTATTTTTTGTTATTTTTATTTATTTATTTAATTATTTTATTTATTTATTTATTCTGACTCTTTGTTTGACTATTTGATGATGGTGTGTTATAATAAGAATTAATTATATTTATTAATTAATAATAATAATTAATTATTATATAATTTAATCAAAATTTACAAAAATTTGCATATATACACCACGATTTGTTAAATTACTTACCATTATATTAATATATTAAAGGTTTTATAAATAAATAAAATAATAATAATAAATAAAATTAATAAAATTAAATAAATAAATAAATAATGGAATATTTACTTTTTCAAAGTCAAACTAGCCGTTATCCTAACGGCTAGTTGAGTCATTTCTACATCTATTTATACTTAATGACTGGATCTGATCTCTCACATAGTCCTGATGATGAACCACATTGGTTGGTTCGAAACGCGTCGACCTCGTTCTTTTGCATGTGATTACTACCGAAAGAATTTCTACAAATTTAAATTCAAAATGATTACATCAAAGTTGATTATATATATAATGAAAACCAAATAAAATGAAAAAGCTCTTAGTACTTCTCAACACAAAAATAAACTTCATTATCGTTCATTCCTAACAATTCAAAGATAAACTCAATTAACTTATAATATGATAAACTCAATTAAGTTATAACTAAATATTCGTATTACAAATATTATTACCAATAATATTACAAAAAATTCTTACTGTTAAACACCATGTTGAAGCACACACATGGTGTATGAGGAAGATGAGCACACACATAAGAGACTCAAACACACAATGAAAGATAAGCGTGAAGCTTCCTTATTTTTTCCATTATACATGATGTACATTTATAATACAATGGTGTGACTCTTGGTTTCATATTCCAAGGTCACTTGGACTCCATTGTGACTTTTCGCATTCCACACCTACCCATGTAGGATTAGGTGTTCCAACATCCCTCCTTAATCCAAAGGGGTATGTGTGAGTCCAAGAAAAGAGTTGTAATACAAATCGTTAGCATGTGGAAGGCAAACACTGGGCCGAATCAATCCTCTCCAAATGTCAAAAAGAGGTGGTTTTAGGATGACCGTAAACATCGAATATTAGATTACTGTTTTAGCTCCCTTCAACTCTTTCAAAACCGGGCAAGAAGTTGGTATCTTCTCACAGAGGAATTGTCCCTCATAAAAAAAAGGAGACCTTCAACCTAAAAGAAGGGAGGTCTACTACCTGTGATGGTTTTAGGATTACCAACAACTCTGGAATGCTTGAAGCATTTCCTGGAACTCAACCAAGGCTGGCAAGAAGCTGAAGGCTGCTAAGCTGAAGGCTTCTACTAGAGGAAGTGTTCCTCATATATGAAAGGGAGACCTTCGACCTAAAAGAAGGGAGGTCTACTACCCGTGGTGGTTTTAGGTTGTCCACCAACCAAAGATGATGGTTTAAGGTTGTCCACCAACCGAAGGCATGCTCATGGGCATCCTTGTCTCTGGCTACATCTCTGACTCTGGAATGACGAATTGTGGCTTAGGCTCGCTTGAACTGCTGGCTACAACTCTGAACATGGAATGAGATATTGTGGCTTAGGCTCGCTTGATCTGTCGTTGAAGCTTGTACATGACCACCATTTTCCCCCCTGTCAGGGACAAGGTGAGAGGGTTAACGCATAGCGTTTGAGAGTAGAATTAACGCAGGTGTGAGGGAACGCGTTGAAAGGGCGTAGGTATGGTTCAGGAATTTTAGATGGCACGGTGTGAGTGGGAGGGCCGAGAGGCCACAGTTGAAGGGGCGCGCAGGTGAGAGGGGGAGCGTGGTGTAGTCATAGGGCTGTGTATTGTGATTGTGGAGAGCGTTATGCCGTGTGGGGAAGAACTGTGAGGATAGAGCGATGGGTGTTAAGAGTGGGTTGAGGTCGATTGCAGAGGGGAGAGGCCACGAGTGTGTGAGCGCTTGGGAAATGAGCGTTTGCGTGTTGCAGAGTTTGATCGATGAGGTAGTGCGTTAAGCCGGAGGGGTAAGGGATTGAGGGTTGAGGGTTAATCGCAGAGTGTGGAAGGCGTAAGTGGTGAGGTTGGGAATTGCAGAGAGGGCCTGAAGGGCGGAAATTTTTTATTTTTTATTTTTTTTATTTTTTTTTATTTTTATTTTAAATACAACAGAGAGCAGAGATAAGGAATCCACAGCAGTAGAATTTTTCCAATAAATCCATCAGCAGAAAATGTAGAGATTGTCAATAGAACTCAGAAATATTTACTTCAAAAATCCAAAACTTTTCTTCAAAAATTGCAGAGGGCCATATAGCAGCAGAAAAACTCAGAATTCTCAGAAATCTTCCAATGAAAACTCAGAAATATTTCCAGTAAAAACCCAAAAACTTGTTCAGAAATCCAATTTAAATAGTATCTAGCAGCTCTTCAAATGCAGAATTTAAAATGCAGAAATTGCAGGACAAATGAGAATGAAAACCTTCAGATGGGCAGTGTTGCCTTTCTTCAAAGCCAATGACTGAATGCTGGAATTTTGAATGCTGCTCCTTCTCCAAAACACTTCTGAATGGCGGCAAAAACACTGCTGCAAAAAACTCTCTAAATGCTGAAAAAATGCAGATATGCACAGGCCATAAACACAAATGGCTCACTCAATTTGGAGCAGGGCCAGCAATCGCCCGCTCTGATACCATGTTAAACACCATGTTGAAGCACACACATGGTGTATGAGGAAGATGAGCACACACACAAGAGACTCAAACACACAATGAAAGATAAGCGTGAAGCTTCCTTATTTCACATTATACATGATGTACATTTATAATACAATGGTGTGACTCTTGGTTTCATATTCCAAGGTCACTTGGACTCCATTGTGACTTTTCGCATTCCACACCTACCCATGTAGGATTAGGTGTTCCAACACTTACTATTAATTATTATTTATAAATTCACATTACCTAATAGCACATAGCAACACAAAGTGGTTTAATCCATTTCTGTTGAGATGTGGGCCTTGAGATTGATGTTTTCCCAGGCTGTAAGTTGCATCTGACTTGTATCAGTGGAAGTGCAAGTATTCTCTAAAATTCCCCTTTGCAATATTTAAAAAGAATACCATCCATAATGATAATCCAAGTGCCTACCTCTCCACCATTAACCTATTCTCAGATAAGGTCAAACGAACAGAGGCTCAAATTATACGAATGGAATAGGAAGCTCAAGTGCTTACGTTCGCACCATTTACTTGAACTTATCTCAAGAAGAGCTTTTGTCTAATCAATAAAAATTTTGGAGTCACCCATAACCTGCAACAGAAACGCTTTATGCACGGCTCGTTGTCTTTCTCAGTGGCCATATAAGCATACTCGGTTCCATTCCCCTTGAACCAAGGTTCGAGTCTCACTACTAACTTTAGACCAATTCCCATTCATCTGCACAATTCAAGAACCAAAGAAAATCCATTAAAGATCCTCTGCAAAACGGAAAGATGAGAAAAATTCATTAAAGATCGTCTGCAAAATCCAAAGATACAAAAAATCCATTAAATATTGTCTACAAAACTCAAAGGAAATACATTAAAGATCGTCCCCCGGCAAGAAAAATTAAATAAAAGCATCAGTCGTTGGAAGAATGAAAGAAAATTATCTGTTACCAGAAGAATTAATGAAAAGCATCTTTTGCCGGAAGAATTAAAGAAAATTATATGTTGCCAGAAGAAATAAAGAAAAGCATCTGTTGCAAAGCTTCAATCCATACCTGTGGCTCGGTGATACATGGAGGCCAAGAATATAAGCCATCCTAGTGCAAGCTGGAACTGGACTGGAAATATTATTGCCTTCCAAAGATTTGTTATTCCCGCATGCAACTGTCTTGATGCAACCTCAGATGAGCCCCACGATTTCTCTTTCAAGTCCGTTAAGAATGCACAGAAAGAAGCAAAGCCGTTAGAACTGCTACCATTCAAATCCATGGCTGATGACGATTCAATCGTCTAACAAAAGATCAAAGGGTTCAGATTATGACACGAGGACACCCAGAAATTTGTTTTCAAATAAAGACGCCTACGGCGTAATTAGAATTATATTAAAAATAATTATCATATTATCATTTTAATAAAAAAAACACCATAACTATAAACACCATGGCCTAATAAAAAAATTTGTTAAAATTTCATGCTTCTCCAAGTTGTAAAAGCAAAATTCAACTCTACTTCATGCAACTCTTGAGTTTTTTATGAAAAGAAACATATAGAAGTGCTTAACATTTAAAAACATACATTTTCACAATTAGCTACATTCAGTCCATTATATATAAGCTTCAAAAATATATTTCTTCCAATATTTCCAAATGTAGAGTTACAACACCATCTCCTATTTCACTTTCAAATAATTTTAATATTAAAATTTGGGAAATCTCTATTTTCAAATATTATAAAAATCACCATTTTCATTTAAAATAGTCTTCATTTTCTTCTTAAATTAGCAGTTGGAACTAAGATGGTTAGTTGCATTGAATACAAGTAAAAGATACGAAGCATAGTTTTGGATAAATTTATACATTAATGTAAACAATGATGTTAACTTTCACATTTATACATTAATGTTTTGGTTACTATTAATATTAATATTATTAATATAAATGATTTAATATTAACATTAACATTAGTATTATTCAAATTAATATTGATTGATATCAACACTAATAATAAATATAAATATTTCAAACTAAATAAGAAATTATTAATATTATAATTAAATATCAATACCACTTTTCATGTTAATTAATATTCATAATAAATACACATGTTAATGTTATACATATAAATTTATATAGAAATAAATTTCGCAATTATACATTAATGTGAACATTGGGGTTAAACATCAATATAGATATTTCATTAAAAAATAGGATTGATAACATTAGGTTTACATAGGTTCTATGACATTGGAATTTAACTTAATGTTTTTTTAGATTCAATGACAATAGAACTAAAAAAATTGGTATTTTCATATCATTTGGTCCATGTAACATTATGGTATTTTATAACCCAAGGTTTTTAAGATAAAGTTTTTTAATATTAAAAAATTGTTTTAGGTTAGTATTTATATTGAGCATCAAACATTTACATCAATATTAAGCATAGACATTAATACAGACATAAAAAAATTACTTATTAATATTAATAGTAAATTTGTGAGTTCTTTTTAACTATTGTAATAATGTTCTTGTGGCTCATATGATTTTCTACATTATGTATATGTGCATTTTACTATATTTGTAGATGGAAAATTGCTTATCTATATTTCTTTTTCTATTCACCATTAGTTGAAAGTTGTTTTGTTGATATCATGTGTGTTTTCTTTTATGTTAGGTGATTTCCTTTTTTTATCATGGATCCAGCTATTTGGAGTTGTATTCCATTTGAAATTCTTGAAATTGTCTTCCTTTGGCTCCCTTTATCGGTTGTGATAAATTTTAGCACTGTTTGTCAGCAATGGAAGAATGTTTTGAAAAATCATTCTTTCTTATTGCATTGCAAGCATATATGTACAAATGAATTTGGATTTATGGTTCCTTTCCTTAATGATGAAGACAATTATTTTGCTGTTGAATACCTTAATCAAAATGGGCGCATATCTCGTTTTCATTTGCGATTCATAGATTCAAGATACAAAATAGAGTCTACTATTGGACCAATGGTAGTTTTATCCTTGTCAACAAAATTCTCCCATTCACGAAACTATTTTTTAATGAATCCATTTACAAAGGCCTTAAAAAACATTGGGCGAATACGAATTGGAGACTGGAGATTCTTTTTGTTATTGGAAAATGTGAGCAACAACAAATATGACTGGGTTTTTCTAAAACATATCTGTGATAGAATGCAATGTAAATTTTATGTTTACAGTAGCCTTGATAGGGTTCGGCGAATACCTGATCTTCCATTTGGTGGCACTTCACCCCCTAAAAATGGAGTGTTTTATAAAAGTAAATTGTTTTGGCTCTATCTCGACACTGAGTATGAAGATTATCCTCGATATGGGTATACAATCTACTGGTTTGATGTAATAAAAAATGAATGGGGATTTTAATTTTTTCCAATCACTGACATCCAATGTATGTCATTGGCAGTATGCAAGAATTAGTTGATGTCTTATCAATGATGGCTCCACTTCTGTATTGTCAATTGAAGAAATAGATAATTTCCAAATTAGTCACCCGTGTATTGAACGAAGAATTGAATATGTTGAGGATGATTGGGGCTTCAGATGGAAGTTGTTTGAAGAAATGTCTATAGATATAAATATGAAATGTCCTGGTTATCTTCCATTTAGAATAGTCCAAGGTTTGGTTCTTATGTGCAAATGTAGTGAATTTACTTTCCTATTATCCGACATGGTGACTGGCCTCTGCTTCCCAACAGATATTGATAATTCAACTAATCAACAGATGCATCGATTTTGGTCTCCAACGTTGCAGGATTGCAATGATTTGAACGAGCCTGGAATTTTTTTGCAATTGCTCCCCGTATGGATTCTATGTATGAGATTCCACCATTAGATATGGACATGGAGTCTTAGGCTATTAGTCATTTTATATTCTCTCTTTCTTCGTGGAAAATATTTCGTTTTTCTTTTTACTTTACATACTTTTGGGTATGTATGCTAAGACTATGGATATTTATATGGCTCCATCCTGAAGGGGTGTTTTTGTGTCCCGTTTAGTTCTCTTAATTGCATTTGAATGTGTTTGGATGTTACGCATTTTTATTTTTTTTATAATTGTAATTACTGTGACTTATTTTATACATGGTGTTTCCACTAGTTTTTTCTCATTGATTCTCAAAAAATGTTATATCTTTAGGTTATTTTCATTATTTAAATTTATAGTTTGATGGTATATAGTTGCAAATATTTAGATATATTTTGAATTCATATAATTATTTTAGTATTTTGTTCCAGTTCTATGGGTTTCCCATTACAATTATAATATGAGACATGAAATTTTATCCTTTTTTGTTTTGGCCATTTGAAAAAATCCATTTTTCTTTTTAGCCATTTGGAAAAATCATTTTATGTTTTCATAAATTTATATGGCTGGAAAAATACCGTATACGATTTTCATTTTTTTATGTGGTTGGAGAAAAAAAGTGTGTTCCTTTTTCATTCTTTTGTGTTTATGTATATTGGATATATTATATGTTCCATGTTTATTGTTCTATAATAAATTTGTTATTATTCATTGTAGAAATTTCATATGAAGGTACAAGAAAGTGTACAAGAAAAAGGAATCAGTCACCAGCATCGCGTGACAAGTCTAATGAAAGTCGTCGTTTACGGTATGAACAAAATAAAGACACAATAAATGAGCATAGGAGATCTAAATATCATAGAAGAATGAGTGAAACAACTCTTCAAAATGATTTTATGGTTCCTCGTAGGTATCATACTATGGATGATATCATGGAAAGAACATTTCCCCTTGATATTTCATTGCCAGAATATTCTCCTCGTCAGCATAATTTTGTTTTTCAATGCTCTCCTAAAATTTTTCATAATATTGAGGAAACATCTCGCAATAGGGAAGAACATCATATTGATAACATGGATAAAAATTTTCACCCTAACCCTTTTGTCTCTGCAATTGCACCTTGTGAGAAAGGCCAAAGGTTGCAAAATATCCATGGTGGAGGCAATGATGACATTGTATGTGATAACTTGGATGATAGTTTGACTGGCCATTTGTTTGATAATTTGGATCCAGCTGGTTGAAACATCATATTTTCCAATCTCCCTTCTCAAAATAATGTTGTCCCATGAAGAGAATCAGTCATCCCTGATAGAATTTCGCGTGGAACAATCGAGGTAACCCAATGATATCTTTACATTTGCTGCAATAGGGGTTTTTTTATTACATTCCTCTATTTACATTTTTTTTACTAATAAGGTATTTTATTCTCTTGGAATAGGATACACCTCATTTTAATAGAGGTCTAGAAATTATCTCCCCAAGTCTTCCATCTACTAATCTGAGATTTGAATATGAAGCACATCATAACATTCCATTGCATTCCCCTCGAGAATCAAATTGACAAACTAATGTTAATGTTCAATGCATTTGATTTGATTTTTAAGTTTTTGAATTTTTGGTACATTTGACATGAATTTTATTGCATTTTATTTTCTTCAAACATGACACAACTCATTTCAATAGAGGCATACAAATTAACTTTGTAGATGTTTCGTCTACTGATGTTATAAGTGAAGAGGAACCATCTCATAGCATTCATCCACATCGCCAACAAAATGTAAATGTTGAATGAATTTGATATTTTCCTCATTTTTTCATTTATTGTTAGTTGTACAATTATAAATCTTTATTTTTTAGACATTTAGTTTTATAAAGAATTTTATTTTGTTCTAACAAGAAAAAAATAATTTCAATAGAGAAACTAACTTGCCAAATGTTCTATATACTGATGTTAGAAGTGAAGAGAAACCATCTCGTACACTTCATCCACATTGCCAAAGAAATGTAAATATTGAATGAATTTGATTTTTTTTCCATTTTTTCAATTCTAATTATTTGGACATTCAATTTAAAAAAAAAATTATGCTAAAGAAAGCTTGTCATCCTCTCAGGTTCCAAAAATGCAGACCATAAATTTGGAAATATCATGTCATAGATCTGTTCCACATGTTTCAAATTTGGGAAGGGAATCTCCTGGTGCTGAAAATCAAGTAAATTTTAGAAGAAATTATACTCTTCCACATCATTCTCCACATGGTCCAAGAAATACAAATCATATTTATTTTGATGAAAAAATGATTGCAGTGCATAAAAGATTTTGAGAAAAGATAGATAGCTTGTCAGTTTTCCAAATGTGCCACATCTGCCAAGAATCATATCCTGGAATCCAGGTTTTGAGAGATTTTGAAGGACCTGTTTGCACACGATGGAAGAATGAAAGAGGTTCACATCATTTTTATGGCTATAATAACATGGATCCTGGTGAGCAAACTCATATTTAAGAGTTCTTACTCAAGTTGAAGAAATGTTAATAGCACATGTAAATCCTATTTTGCAAGTGAAACATGCTTGAGGTGGGAAATATAAGTATAGCGGACACGCAATTAGCTTTCCCTAAGATATTTCTAAAATTTCACAAAGTCTTCTCCGACATGTTGAAGATCTTGACTTTCTAATTGTGAGAAGACATGCTGCTCAGTCTAAATATTATGAATGTTATGTAAAAATATCTCGAGTTATGGCTGCATTGCGTTTCAAAATTGAACGTGATCAATATTATCGAGATGTTGTAATTGACTATGATTCAGTGAATGCTCTGCCCGAAAGATCAACAGATGTCTCCTCCAGGCTTAAATTTGTTGATTGTGACATTATAGAATTTGAGATCAATGTAGCTAATAATGAAGGGTTTCCTCTTGAGCATTTTCCCTCTCACCCTTATTCTTTTGTTGCTCGCCTACCCATTGAATGGAGAGAAGTGGAAGAAATTAGAGAATTTCTTGATAATGTTGATTCTTCACATGTTCATGAAATGGATTAGCCTAGTATTGGAACATCTCTGGTGAATGAATATAATACTGAGGGGTTATTAGATATGGAACTCCCCACATTGTTCCTCACTGGTGATGCTGATTGGTTGCAACCACACATTTGTACTGTTGAACTTCATGAGTATGTATTGCATCTTATTAGATACTATGATCATAGGTTTGGAAGCCATCCTTACTTCTGATATTACCTATTCAACATGATAATGAGGCATCGTAGCCAAGCAATTGCTTTAGTTTTTGTGAAGAAAAATTTACATGATAACTCACCGACAACAATTGATAACTTGCATCAGCAACTTTCTGATTTACCAGATGATAAGTTGGCTGAGCATCTTATGTGGTTTGGGTCTTCTCTGAGAGGTACAAGGGCATACTGGACTAAATGTCAGGCTGAATTGAGTGACATGATTACTCAGCTGGGATGTCCATCCTTGTTTTTTACTTTGAGTGCAGCTGACACAAAGTGGCCAGAGCTGCATAGCCTCATGCCTGTACCCTCACATTCTCATTCCTTAAATGAGCATCGTATGAAAATTGAAAATGTTATCCAGTACCCTCATATCATTGCCACATTTATGCACCATAGATTCAATATATTTCAAGAGGAATTCATCCAAAAATATCTTAAAGCTAAAGACTTCTGGTATAGGTATGTTTTCTTGAATCTATTTTCTATTCATTGTCAATTTCTTAATAATTTTCTATTTATATTTTTTGTAGTAACTCTGTATTCATTTTTTTTAGATATGAGTGGAAACATAGAGGTTCAACACATATCCATGGTTTCCTATGGTTGCAATGAGCTCTTGACATGGAAATACTTGATTGGTCAAATGATTGTGATTTGCAACATGTAAAGAGATTCTTTGACAATTATGTAACTGCATGGAATCCACGTGAAATACATCGTCACAATATAACGGTTCTAAGAAGTCTCAATGACAACCCTTTCCTACTGAATACTGATCAGATTTTCTCTTGCAATCCTCATAATGATTATGAAGAATTGTTGAACCGTGTCCAAAGGCACACAAAGTGTAGTGTAGATTCTTGTTTGCGCAAAAAGGGCACTATTCTCGCTTGTCGGTAAAATGCTCCATGGGATCTTTTTGAGGACTCAAGATTGTTCATATATGATCAAGGAAGAAAAAAAATGACCCGGCAAGAAATGATGATAAGGC
The DNA here is from genome assembly GCA_034641835.2 of Pinus albicaulis. NCBI lineage: Eukaryota > Viridiplantae > Streptophyta > Pinopsida > Pinales > Pinaceae > Pinus > Pinus albicaulis. Next base: position 302,519,244 of record CM076579.1, on the reverse strand, counting down.
TCAATGTACATAAAATTGACCTTCTAACAGTGTGTTGTGCAAATGTTGATTGCTAGCCAGTGCTTTCTTGGCATGCTGTCCTGAAATATATTTCGAAGTATGCATCAAAAGCCGAGAAAAGGTATGAAAGTTATCATGATATGTTAACTAGAATTTCAAATTCTATTGCCTCTGAGGATCATGCTTTATGTGCTTACAGAAGTTTTCTTGCAGAAACAATTGTTGAACGTGACATTGGAGCACAAGAAACATGCCATATGTTGCTTAAGCTACCTCTTGTTGTTTGTAGTTAAAAATTTGGTTCATTAAATGTTGGAAGAAAGGTTTTCAGGAAAATATCATGGGATGGCATGCAATGTTCATTTGAAAATAATTTTGTTCAACATTATCAGAAGAGGCCTTTTTTCCTTGAACATCTATTTTTGATAGAAACAACAAGATCTTGGACATTTGATAACAAGTGTAAAAAATATCCCTGGAAGCCTAGAGATGTTCATGCGATTGTTCGGGTCTGGCCACGATTTTATTCTATTCCTAGTGAAGGTTCAGAGGAATTTGAAACGTTTTGCTGAACAAAATTTCTCTTGTACAAGCCATTTCATGACATTTCCGCTGAGATTAGGCTTTCAGCTGAAATTATTGTTGAAAATTGGAGGTATTTCCGATATCGAGCATGGCATGTTGATCGAAATCCATCAATTTTTGAAAATATTGAAGATGGAGAAGATGGTGATTTTGCTAACTTGGAAATGAATCTTGAAGATGATTTTCAAGAGTGGCAAATTTTCTCTCGCTTGGTTCCACCAAGTATTGTCAATGTTTCTGATCTTCACACCCTTGGTCAAAGGGATTTTGATATATCCTTTGACTGGAAAAGTACAACTATTTTTGATGATGTGGCCGAAGAAGCTGTTAATTTTATAAGGAATGGAATATCAAGGGGTGATATTGTTGACCTTTCAAATAGAAAATTTTCCTCTCCAGATTCATTGGCAGAAAAACAAAGACTTGCTTTTGAAATTGTTTTAAGACATTTTGCTGAATATGAGATTCATGAAGCTCTTCTTATCATTGTTCAGGGCACTGGAGACACTGGCAAGTCTTTCCTTATCCATTGTATTTATGAATCTCCTTCTAATTTTTCAAGCAATGGAAAAAGTCCTTTGCTTCTTCTTGCCCCAACAGGAATAGTTTCTTTTAATATACATGCAAAAAGAATACACTCTGCTCTAAAAATCCCAATTAAAGATATGAAACCACTACAGGGTCAATCACCGGTAGTATTCCGAGAAGAAATGAGGCATATTCGATATATATTGATTGATGAAATGAGATTTTTTGGATCAAGGTTATTCATGCAAATAGATGCTCGATTACGAGAAGCGTTTCTAGAGAAAAAGAATTGTCCTTTTGTGCTAGATACGTCATCCTTGTGGGTGACCTTGGCCAGCTACCTCCTGTGAGAGATAAGCCTTTATATGCGGGTAATACAACAAGGAAAGTATTGTGGAAAAAATTCAACATTGTTGTTAGACTTGAAACAATATTTCGCCAACAAGGGAGTAATGAGAAACAATCTTGTTTTTGTAGAGTCCTCAATAACATAAGAAACACAAAACCTATTCTTGATGATTAGGAGTTTCTTATGTCACGGGCTTGATATCAGGTTGCATCCTAGAGAAAGGGATTTATTTAATGCAGTAGTTCACATATTTCCCACAAATAATTTGGTCTCCTTCCATAACATGCATATGTTGAAATCATTAAATTCTCCAATTTCGTGATGTATTGTTGTGAATTCAGAAATTAGTGGTGCCGATGATGATCAACTGGACCATGAAGTTTTGTTGTGTTGTGTCCAACGTGTTATGTTGACATGTAATTTGTGGGTTGAAGTTGGCTTGGTGAATGGTGCACTTGGGTATGTGAAGGAAATATTTTATATGCCTAACTCTAAGCCACCTAAGATTCTGTTATCACTCAGATTTTGCTTGAAGTTGTTGGAAGAGGAAAGGGGTCCGAGGTAACCACAAGCCAACCTTCAAGTACAAAATCTAGCCAATCTGTACCCAGAGAGGGCTCTCTCTATAAAATTTAGCTTTGTTCTTGAAAATATTAGGCTAGTTATAAAGTCCAAGGGTTTTTATTTTGTTTGGGTTGATGGAATTCTTTAGCTGAGATTAAAATCAAGTAGTTTCAGTCCATTGGGCTAATGGAGTCAAAGGATTGGCTGCACTGGCTTAAGTTTTTTAACAAAAGATGGTTTATCAGGGCAAGATAATCAAACTAGAAACAATTATAGATCTAAAGTGAATGGAATGGAATTCAAATGGATGAAAGGCAACGAAGAATATTTCAACACATTCAAGAGAAGAGAAATAGATTGATTATCAATAAAGAGCAGTTAAGTATTCTTTACTAAATAACCAAAGATATATGAACTAGAGAAACAGGAGCAATTGAGAATTCACTTTTTAAACCAGTTTAGAGGAAAACATTTAGAATAATAACGACTGAAATCAGATTACACCTAAGTACTTTCTAATTTAATATTTTTCGTTAAATATCAAGATAATGAAACACAGATGATATTGTAAACAAATATTAAACTTCAAAACATGAGATAGAAATGACTTATTGATCCTTCATTTGACACATGAATCCTGAGAAAAGTCTTCTGCCTCAATTCCTTGTCCAGTTTTGCCACGAAAAATTTCTCCAAAGTTCTTTACTCCAAAATATTCAATGTTACATCAAAGTATAAGAATCCACCCTCAATAATCCGATTGAGGGCTTATTTATACAAAACATTATCAGAAATATCTCATAACAAAAAGAGATGTAATCTAGGGTGACTCATGAATAAGTTACAATAAAAATATAGACAAATGGTCTCATAGATAAGACAAAAAGCAACTGATGTTGTGTTGTTTCTTCCTTTTGAGAATGTGTTCGAGGCAGGAGCTATATTTTGGCTCATTATTGTCCTCTTCAGTAATTTTGTTCTAACTGCCTTGCTTCACTAATACTCTTTGTTCTTACTGATACAGTTTTAACTGAACCGATATTATTTGACCTTTTTTTATCCCTTTATCCTTTATACTGTAGTAAATAGGAAAAATTTCATATAAGGATAAATTTTACAAAAGTTCCAACAGATCTTCCCGCCATTTATCTTCTGCTATTCTGGTCCATTGAAGCTTCCTTAATGTTTTATCAGCCTCGGTATATCTGAAGAAATTAGGCTGATTTGGAAACAAATTTTTTACTTCATGTTCAAGATAAAAACAAATCTCTAATCTGTCATGAAGATTCATTCCTGTAGGTAATGTTGCTTCTGATGAAATGGTTGAGGAACTGGCTTGATTGTGAGCATGTTTGTCGAATTTCTCAACATAACTTTCCAGGTCCATTATTTTATCTTCTGAAACCATAGGGCTGGGCAACCCTTTATTCAATAAAACATCAAACCTTTCTCTAAAAGCAATGATTTCTCCTTGCATGTCAAAGCACCTTCGTTCTAAATTTTTCATAAGATTTCTTTTAGTAAAAACTCTTTTTATCTCTAAGATTGTTCTAGTTCTATCCTGAATACCTAGGTCTGCAAGATGCTATCTGGTTTGGGTGTTTAAAAATTGTATGAGCTGATTGGCTTCTTCAGGCCTTTTTCCTAATTCTTCTCGTGTATTTTCAAATTCATCCAGAGCTACTTTGACCAAATCATTCTGCTCGTATATTATCTGAATTGAATACCATATATCTTTTATTGACTAGATAATATTATCCCAAAGAATGTCATTTATTTCTCTTAAAGGTTTCTCTAATGTGATATCCTTTTCCAAAGCTTTAACCAATTTTTCCAAATTTTTGACTTCTCTTGTTTTGTCAGCAACAGTCATTTTTGAAACATCATATTTCTGTTCCAAATTAATAAGCTGTAACTTTGTGTACTGAAGTTCTGTTACTTGAAGTTTAAAGCCATTCATTGACTTTATTAGTTCTTCTGTACTCAAATTTGAAGTATTTACCTGTGATGGCTCTCTTGGTTGACCTGTTGGCTGACTTGTTGTACATGTGATAAACTCTGCTGTAGATACTGGAACACTGGACTGCTTGTATTTTAATGCTTGTTCAAGCTCTTTTTCGGTTTCAGTCAGTTGCTCATTCAGCCTCAAAAGCAATTCCATCATTTCTTCTTCATAATTCTTCTTTATTACTTCTTCTATACCTTTGACATCCTTTGGATTGTGACCTAATCCAATAATTATTTCCTCCAATGTTTTTATCCTGTTGTCTTTGGCTTGAGAAGAAGCCTTTTCAAGCTGTAATTGTGTACTAGTGTTCTCCAAAGAATCCTGTATCCTGTGAGCTGCCATTGCCTTATCAGTCAAAGTAGAATAGATCATTTCACTAGTCTGCTTATGTAACTCAATCTGATCTAAAGGAAAAATATCCTTTGCTAAGACTTCAAAATTTGTTCTGATATAATCTGTAACTATTTGAGGTTGCTGCACTTTGGGTTTGAAGTGACTCATTATCATTTTGCCTTGCTGAATGTCATAAGCTAACATCAATATTTCTTGATTCTTAGGAGCCATATTCAAATATTGATTATAAACCTAGATACTTAAAGGATCGTTCCTGGCTTTTATATTGATAAATGTCTTCTTTATATCTCCTGCATCTTTAACTGGTGTTTTGAAAGAAGATATTTCAACACTATGTTGCTTTTGTAGCTCTTTCCTTTGTGAGGTAGTGGATGCTCCATTGACTGTACCTGTTTGTTGACTGCCCAATTGTTCTTGTCCTTGACTATCAAGGATTTTATCAATAGATTCTACTTTTGGAGGAGTATTCAATTTATGTCTCTTGGTCTGAGGCTGTTATGAAGATCCAGTGAGAGGGGTAGTAGCTTCAGCATCTCTCTTTTTTCCCTTTTCTACATTTAATGGAGTCTGCAAAATTGACATTTCTATTGGATTGGTTTGAACAGAAGAAACCTGTACTTGATCCTATCCCTTGGAAGTTTGAGGTTGTTTTGTCATAGTGAATGTTTCTTTAACTTGTATATCAACCTCTTTCTCTTTTCCCTTAGATGATACTGCAATGTTTTCTTGTAACTTCTGCTGAAAAATTCCAGCCGAGGAAGGAGAAACCTCTGATCTTGGTACCTGTGCAAAAGAGTCCAGGTCAAGCATCTTTTCAATATCTTTCATAACATTGTCTACATTGACCTACTCACTATCCTGCTCTATCAATGTTCCTTCTATCCATTCATCTGTGTTAGCATATTTTTCAATCTCTGAGATTCTTTGATGCATGTATGGTGTTGATTTATTTTTCATTCTTTTATCACAAATGAAGTTGAATGGGTCATAAGGTACCCAATAGAAACTCTTTTGTAATCTAAAACGGTCTTCTAATATCTTTTCAGCTTCTTCCCCTGCATCCCTAGAGTTACAGATAAAGGGACCTAATTGACTTTTGATCCAGAGTTGAGTCTTCTTCTTTGAATTACAAAAATGAATTATATCAGAGTTGTTCATCTATCTGAAATACTCTAATGAAAATAGTCTCATGGGGACATATTTTGGTAATTTGAATGGACATAATTCACATCCATATATTCTAACTTCTGTGTGATTTTGGTATAAGTACCAATCACCAACTTTGTATTGTTTTGAGAGTTGTAAATTTTTCTTGATTTCATTGCTGAGCCTTGGAGGAGAAACTCCTGTCAACAAGGTGGTTGCAGGGTGTATAAAAATATCAATGAACTCATTATAGGAATAGGGAGAATCTCGAGAACTATGAGTGATGGCTGACCAAAAGATAACAGACCTAGGATTCCCTTTGGCATCAAGCTTTTTGATATAGAAAGGGAAATTTTCTGACTGGTAATAGAGCATGAGATGGTAAATGATAGAAGAATACTTGAACACTTTCTCATTCTATAATATTATGAATTGATCATGGATTTTGTCTGCAATGTAGGATGCAAAGTCATACTTGACAGCATGAGGCTATCCAGGGTTAAAAATAGGCAATAATATTAGAATTAAATGGTCAACATATTCACTGGTATTAAAACCCATTATAAAGGATATCATATCCAAAACAAGTCTACCCTCCTCAGTTAAAAAAACATACCCATAAGGGGGAGGGCCTTTAGGTTGATGATCAGGCAACATAAAGGTCTAGCAGATGTGGCTTAATTCTTCATGGGATAGTTTGGTGGATTTCTCAAGTAATTCTCCCATGGACAGGGGAGTGAGGTCTTTATCAGGTTTAAAATGTAGCATCTCATTGATAGACTGAGCAGTAATGGGAAAAAGGACATTTTGACTTGGAGATAAGGCTGCTGGTTGAGTGGGATCATAGTTTTCATCATAGTAATGGATTATCTCAGGAAAAATATGGACAGAGGGAAAGAGGTACCTGGGAAGATTAGATTACCATAACCCAATCATATCCAAGCCATTCAAATAATTGTCTCTGCAGCGACAAAAAAGTCGAAGAGGACTATCACTAAAAACCAGGTCTTTAATTTGGAAATCTCTGTCGACTAATGATAAAAAATCCAAGTCTCTGTGAGGGGCATTCAATGGGGTGACATTTAAAGCCAAGGGAATCTCCATTTCTGGTTCTTGTGGATTCAAAAATGAATTGTGGGGTTTTTGAAGAAATGGGCACAATATCAGGTTTTGGGGATTCAATTTCGGTTTTGGGAACTCAGGGAGACCAATTTAGAATCCTGTTTGAGTTTTATGTATAGAGTTCTTTAAAAAAAAACCAAGATTCTAACGGAGTTCAGTCGAAATTAGGGTAAATACCTATTTTTGGGAATGTACAGTAATTTGGACAGGTACTAGTTGAGGCGGACGAACTCTGGATTACTGGTATGCAATAGTCTTCAACAAAGTATAGTTAAGGGTGCTTGACAGTTGATTTTTTGAAATTCTTTGCATGGAGGGTAAAGTCGTTTTCTACGTACAAAATGATGAAAAAGACGCGAGTTTTTGTTTTATTGGAAAAGTCAAATGGTGGTGGATTTTTATTATTATTTTAATAAATGACGTCAGTATGTACGATAGATGAGTCATAGGGGGGGAGGTGGTAAGCGTTTTTTTCCACACTGTGTTTGAGGGAAGGCGGTATTAAGCGGATGGGCAGCGATTCCACAGAACGAATGACACGTGGCCATGGTAATGTTTGAAAACCACCGTCATTTCGCGCGTTATTGTTCGGATCGAGGATGGCCAGCGGAATTATTAACAGCCATTAATCTTGAACGGGTCGATCGAATGGTTGATAGGACAGGGAGATGATGGGCTTTTAATGGCGCGGGCCCGACGCATATTATTATTGATTAATCATAGTGGGAGCGTTTTTATTGGTGGAGTTAGGTTCTTAATTAATCATGAGGATTAATTAATTCCTTTGTTTAAAAAGCGGAAACGTGATTGGGCGAGGGGAAAATATACATAGAGATGGGTTATTTCAAAGTTTGGTTTGAATTAAACTTCGGATTTATTTTTGTTTAAAACACATATATTATATGTTTAAAGTTTTTTCATATTTTTATTATATGATAATTAAATTAGATTAATCCAATTACCATAGGGGGCTGGATTAACATATAATGATATATTCTAACCAAAGGGGGTATAAAGTGGGTTTTTTATTTGAACGAGTGAGGAATAAATACTTTGGTTAAAATCATAATACATGGGTTTTTGGGATATTATATAAAAGGAATTATATATTATAGGAGAAGGTCATTTCTATAAGGAGTTAATAAATAAAATCAATGTTAATATGACAAGGGGACAAGGTAAACTTCAAAATACATTAATATAGCTAAGAAAGTGAAGTTTTTGGAAGAAAATTGTATTATAATCACTTCATCACTTAAACTTAGGATAAAATGTGATTTTGAGGGTTTTTTATGAAATATCTCATGATTTTCCTAAGTAAAATGGTATTTTACTTAGGAAAGAATTTTTTGAAGTAAATGAGTGTGATGATGAATGATTTTAAGTACTTAGGTTTTTTCCAATTATTGGGCCGAGGGTCCGGTCCCTCCAAAAGTCAAGGAAATTTCTTGAGCCCCTTTAATTTTCAAATACCTTAGCACTTAGGGGAAATTAGTGAAATGTTTAGTGAAAAATGAGAAGGGAAGTTAATAATTTGACTTTGCCTTGCTTTGAAATTCTTCCAGTGGAGTGTTTGCCTTTGCACTTTGTGATGAAAATAAAAGATTCACACATCTAAAGCCATTGATCATCACATGTAATTCTGCAACATCATCTACCTACCCTACCTACTTGACTCTACCATTTTTCTTCTTTATTAGGGTGCACTTAGACTGGCAAACCCTTATCACACTTTTTCTTTTACATATGGAAATCTATCTAGTTCTAACCTTATTACATCAAAGGGCTCAGATTAAACTATTGATCACATTTTATTAACTCTACCTATCTACTTATCTGCCAAGATTAAACTTTTTGGCCAGATATTTATTCTCTATTCTACAACATGAAATTGAAAAGTGAATGAGTCAAGTTTAAACAGTTTGACTATTCATAAATTGTGGAAAAAGTTTGACAAGCTGCACACAATAGCTTATTATAGAAAATGAAATAGTAGTGGCATTTAGACTTGCACACTTTCCTGGTCTATTTTTGTTTGGGGTTCATTTCTTTCACTTTTTTGACCATTTTATTCTTTTCACCCTTTGATTTTTCTTTTAGGGTATACCCTTTTTACATTTTTATTTTATTTTTATTTTTTTAATAATATGGAAAACCTTTGCAACAAAAAGGTATGAACATATTACATAGCCCATCAAGTCAATCATGAAATATGACACCTATTGGTGTAGGAGTCTAACACTGGCTCCACTTGGGGATGGCTTTTCCTTGTGAAAAGTCAAGAACAGCAGATCAGTTACCCTCAAAATGATTTTGACTGAACCATGGAATTTTCTCCTGCTTATTGCTTTATTATATATATGATAGTAAAATTTCTGAAGCTCAGGGCCTTCCCTTCGGGCTTCAACTCTAGTAGGTCACTATCCACTCCAAACTGATGCATTACAAAGGATATATTATGTACATGTTAAAGAAAATAAAAAACATCCTAGTAAATAGGATCAAAGTAGTGTTTTAATATTCGATCATTGACTGGTCCTTCCTCAGCTTCTGAACCATCCAAATTCTTCAAAAAATATGTGTTATTTCCCTGTAAGGCATGAATGATGTAAGGTCCTTTCCATAAGAAATCAAATTTCCCATGTTTCCCTTTATCTTTCCTTCTGGAATCCCATCTTAAAACTTTGTCTTCCAGTTGAAAATATTCTGCTTTGGTCCTTTTGTCAAACATCTTCTTTAATTTTTCCTGTAAAACTTGGGATCATTGATACACTTCTTCTCTGGTCTGCTGCAAGTGAATTGTTTGATTTATTCTTCTCTGAATATCATTTGGTTCTACTTGAGCCTCCTAAAGTAATTTCATTACAGGAACTCTTAAAGATGATGGAAATATAGCCTCAATACCATAAAATAATTCATATGGACTGGTCCCAATTGATTTTTTGGTAGTAAGTCTGTCTGCCCACAATGCATTGGTAAGTTTCTTATGCCAATTCTTCTTATTTTCTTCCAATAATTTTTTAATGATATTAATGAGACTTTTATTGGAAGATTCAACCAGTCCATTACCCTGAGGATAATAGGCTGTGGAATGGCCTAAAGTGATGTGATATTTATTGCAGAAACTAATCATTTTCTTAGACTTGAAAGCAGCAACATTATCAGTTATAATTTTCTCAGGATAGCCAAATCTTGATAGTATATTGGTTTCTAAGAATCCTATGATTACAGAATCATTGGCTTGTCTGGATGGGATTGCTTCAATCCATTTATTAAGGTAATCTGTGGCAATGAGGATCCATCTGTGTTGGCCAGAAGAAGGAGGATGGATTTCTCCAATAAAATCCAGGCCCCATTGTTGAAAGGGTTTCTCGGTGGAAATTGGTTTCAATGGTAAAGGTAATAATTTTCTTTTGCCTTCAAAGATCTGACAATTATGACAAGTAGTTACAAATTTCTTTACATCTAAAAACAAGGTTGGCCAATAAAAACCAGCCCTTAAGATCTTATCTGCAGTTGACTTCCAGTAGAGGTGTCCACCATAATCTCCCGCATGGAATTCATTGAGAACCTTGTCAGCTTCATATTTTAATAAAAAATTTAATAGAATTCCATCATGATTCTTCCAAAAGAGAAAATTATCTAAAATACAATACTTTAAAGATGTCATTTTCAAAAACCTTTGTTTTGTTCTGGATAACCCTGGAGGAGCTTGCAGGTTTAACAAAACATAAATGATATTAGCGTACCAAGGTGAATCTAAAAAGGCCTGACTAATTTGTGGAGTCACCATCTCCTGTTCGTCATCCAGTTCATTAATATTCAGGGCTTGGAAATTTGTTTCAGTCATGAGTTGAGCCAAACCTTGTATTTTTATGAGTTTTGTAGGTCTTATTTCGATATCATATTCTAATATGGTAGCCATCCATTTACCTCTTTTGCCTTCAATTCCATCTTGAGTTAAGATGTCTTTAACGACAACATTAGGTACATAAGATATCACATGAGAATACAATATATAAATTCTGAAATATTTAATTGCTTTCACAAGTGCAAAAGCTTGTTTCTCCATGATGTTGTATTTTAATGATGCATCTCTAAGTGCTTTACTAAAAAAGGCTATAGGTTTTTCACATCCTTGATCATCCTTTTGTAATAAAACAGTTGCAACTGTATGTTTAGAAGAAAATGAAAAAATTATGAAATCTCTATCAAATTTTGGACTGGTAAGAACTGGTGTTCTGGTCAAAGCCATTTTGATTTCTTCAAATGATTGCTTGGATTCTACTGTCCACTTAATACTTGAATCCTTTCTTAACATGTTAGTAAGCAGTCTAAGTAATTCAGCTAAACTAGAAATGAACCTTCTCAAAAAATTGATATTTCCTATGAAATCTTGAAGTTCTTTAATATTCCTGGGATGAGGTATCTGCAATATGGCTTGTATTCTTTCAGGATCAATTCTGATGCCATCTTTTGAAATGATATGACCTAGGAGTTTACCTTCTTCAAGACCAAACAATGATTTTTTCGGATTTAAATAAATACCATACTTTCTGCATTTTATAAACACCTGTCTAAGATGGTCCAAATGTTGTTGATCTGTGTTGGAAAAAATAGTCAAATCATCTAGATATATGACTAGAAAATCATGAATTTCTTTGGCAAAGGCAATGTCCATTTCTCTTTGGAAGGTTGCTCCTGCATTTTTGAGTCCAAAAGGCATATTAACGTATTTGAATGTACACCATGGTGTTGTAAAAGTTGTTTTGTCTAATCATCGGGATGAACTAGAATCGGGTTGTATCCCGAGAATCCATCCAGAAGAGAAATCCTTGAAGAGCCTACTACCCTTTGTAAGATCTGGTCCATTTTAGGTAAAGGATAGTTATCTTTTAAAGAAAATTTGTTTAAATTTCTCAAATCAACACATAGTCTAATCTCTCCAGTCTTCTTCCTTGTTGGTACTAAATTAGAAACCCATTCAGAAAACCTAATAGGAGAAATTATTCCTGCTCCATACATTCTTTTAATTTCTTTCTCAATTGAAGGTAGTAGCACAGGGTTGATTCTTCTAAGTTTCTGTTTAAATGGTTTCTGATCCGGTTTCAAAGGTATTGTATGTTGAATTATTGATGTATCATATGATTTCAGATCTTCATAACTCTAGGCAAAAAAATCCTGGAATTCTTTTAAAAGTTCAACATATTTAACTTTTTGATCCACTGGCAGAGATTTAGATAACTTAACCATCTTAGAATTTCCTTCAGTTCCCAAATTGTATTCTTCAATATCAACTTTTAACGGTTCCATTGTGGGTTTTAGTGGAATGTCATTAGAGTCAAAAATATCTTCCAAAGGAGTTAATCCTTTAGGTAAATGATTATCTTTCAGATTAATAATTTCATATTCATCTTCTATGATCTCATCGACTTCTATTTGTTTCAGATCCTGCATATCTTTTTTGGTGAATTTAGTTGGGTGAAGCATGTGAATTGGAGTCTCTCCTAAAATATCTGTTTCTTGTTCATCTATTTGATTAAATTCATTGATTGTTGTGTCTTTATCTATACTACTGTTAGAGAATTCATTTTCTAAGGTCAAAAAATTATTAATCTGATTATTATTTACAAACACTTGCCAATTCATAAGATTATCCGGTATAGCAGGTCTATGTCTAATCTCAGCTGTGAACTAATGATTAGATCCAAAAGGTAATTTACAAGTGCTAGCGAACATTGCAAGACTATGAGCATGCAAATTTTGTTTTCTAGGAATTTTGGCAAGCTAAGCCTGTAGAAAAGTATTGAGAATTTCCACAACTGTTCCTCTGTATTCTCTTAATCTAGGGTCTTTTGTCGAAAATTCACCATTGATCTGTTGAATAATTAAATTAGAGTCTCCTATGATTGATACTCTAATTGCTCCTAATTTTTTGACATGTTTAAGCCCTAGCAAAAGAGCCTCATATTCTGCCATATTATTAGTGCATCTAAAGTTCAATCTATAAGCATGGCCTTCAGCATGATCATTTTCAATGTTGTGTATCCAAATTCCAGCTACAGCTCCTAACTTATTTACAGAACCATCAAATTCTAAATCCCAAAGAATTTCATGTTCATAATCTTCATCGACTGTTTTAACAACTTTCTTAACAGGGAGATCTGGTTTTTTAGTTTTTTTCTGGTATTTCTTGAATATCTGATGTTTCTTTGTTTTCAGAAATTTCTTCGATTTGAACAGTAGATTTATTTGCAGTTTCTGTTTCTGGTGCTTCTAATTCAGTAGGAAGGTCAAATTCAACATTATAAAGGATGAATGAGTCCATATCAGAATGTACTGAGTAGACGTGGAAGTTTTCAGGCTTCTCCTGACTACTGACTAAATATTTCATCAAAGTTTCTCTGTATAGTCTTTTAGGTTGACCGAATACTGAAATAGTAGCATATGGCATATCCAATTGAAGAGATCCTCCGAGTTTAGCACCCCAGGATCTGGACAACAACATACCATATTTGGGAGGAATATCTACTACTACTGTATCCATCAGAATAGATTTCGTGGGGTATTGCACCAAAGTAACACATAAATCTTTGATCAAACCTAAACATCTTACCTGACTTGAATCAAAAGAAAAGAGATCTTTATATGGTTTGGTAATGTCTAGGTTTAATCTTTCCATCATAGCCTTGGGAATTAAATTTTGAGACACTCCAGAATCAAGAATGGCATTATGAAATATTTTGTCATGTACATTCAAACTCACATAAAACGGAGGAGTATCTCCACTTTCTGGTTTTCCATTTACTTCAGGGCCAAAAAGTAATTTGGGTTGATCATTGAAAACATTTACTGAATCATCCATTCCAGTAATGTTAAGGGATCTGTTGATTTGGCTTCTATAGACATCATGTTTAGCTAATTCTGCCAATGGAACAACTATCTTTAATTTGCCTATTTCAGCTTCTAGATTGAAAGATTTTTTTGTTTGAGCTCTAGTATTTTGAATAGTTGGATATTCTCTATTTTTTGTGTCTTCAGTGTTTTTCTCTTTTTCAGGAGTGGGATTATGAGTTGAAGTTGTTTCTGAATTAAATTTTGCTGGTTCTTCTACGTTTCCTGTAGGAGGAAAAGTATTGGAAATTTTTTTATTATTCAGTTGATTATCAGACACATCTTCAATTATTAGGTTAGCGGGGTTAGGACTTGCTCTAGAAAGAATTTGTACGGGAGAAGTGTTAGTTTTACCTTTGATGCTTTATTTTACAGCTTTCTATTTGCTATTTTCTAGCACGTCAATCCGTCTACTTCTCAAATTTTATTGTTTATGAACTTCATAAATTGCTGAGTCATATCCTTCCTTAAAATCAAAAGTTTCTCCTGAATGAGTTTGAAATGTTTCAAGAATGTGATTTCCTTGATCATCTTGAGATAGGAAAACTTCTGGTTCATTCTTGTTTTCAGTCAAGTTATATATTTCAACATCCTCGGTTGGTTCCTCAGAAGATGAACCTTCAATGAAATTTTCCTGGAATAGTGGCCTAATTTTTTGGTTAGGAACATTTTTTCTAGTATTTTGGTTTTGATTTCTTCTGAAGTTTGGGTTTCTAACAGAATTTTGACCATCGCCAGAAGACTTCCTTTCGATTGTATCTACTTTATCTCCCAGTATTTCCATCCCTTTAATAATTGCATCCAGCTTTCTTTCAAAATCCGAAGGCTCTTCGTTTATAGGCATCCGTCTTTCAGCTCTAGCTCTAGCTCGTTTTTCTATCAGGTTAGCTTCAACACTAACAACTATGCTTTTCATATGTTCTAGAGTTTGAGGAGCTTTTTCCCTAAGTGAATATGCTATGTCAGAATCAAACCCATCAGGAAATTTAACCAATACTCAATCCGGAGGAGGTCTAAGGTTTTGGGGAAAAACATTATAAGCTTCGTTGAATCTAATGATATAATATTGCACTACTTCATTAGGTCCTCTCTTCAATTTTCTGAAGTCTGATAGGATTTGAAGAGGATCTTTCTTCTATTCCCATCTATTTAAAAATAATCTATAAAGGGCTGGTAAGTCAGCAACACTGTTTGGAGGAAGAGCCCTAAACCATGTCCTAACTTCCCCAGTAAGACTCTGGACAAGAATTCTCATTTGTAAATCATTAGCATCTATTTCATAAAATTCAAAGTAATCTGTCATCCTTTTGTTATGTTGTTGAGCAGTGTAAGTACCAGAACCATCAAAAGGGGTGATTTTACTCTGATAGTCTTAAGGCAAAGTAGCAGGGTTTCCTGGCAACCTTAACGGTGCATATCTGTTTTCCATCGGAAGGTGTAATGGAATAACATGTGACGATGGTCTAGAAGTAGTGGGTGGAGGGGAAGAAGAGGTAGTTTGTGTTTGAGAAGTTTGGGGAAAAGCAGATGAACTTGGGGAAGCTGAAGTGATCACAGAAGTATTTGAAGTTTCTTCAAAGGTCAGCTCAGATTGAATGGAATTTTGTAGATGTTTGTCAAGTTGTGAAGTGAAAAATTCAAATTGCAAATCTTTAAGAAATAATGGATCAGGAACCAGATTGGACAACTCAGATTTAGAAAAATTTATGAATAGAGAAGTTTCAAAATGTTCATCAAATGGTTCGTCTTGAAGATACACAAACTTCACTGGACAAGAGTTTGATCTAAAAAGAGGTCGAGAACTCCCAGAGTTTTCTTGACTCTCTTTTCTTCTCAGAATTCTGGGGATCAGATTTGGATTCTCAAATATCGGTGGCGGGTTAGGGTGAGGATTTGACCTGGTATAATGAGTCCTTTCTGAAGCCAGTTTTCTGGATGATTTATATTTTTGGTTTTTATTTTAATTAGAATGAAAATACAACTTCGACAAACTCTTCAAGAAATTTAAGATTTTTGGGTTACAATTTTCTCAAATATTTATTGAACTAGAGAAACTGATTAAATGTCTGAAACCAAAGTTCAGTCTATAAACTAGACTGGAGATTGACTGAAGTAGCATTTATTTACTATGCAATTGCAGAGAAAAAACATTTCAAAGGCTACCTGACTAATCTTCAGGCTCCATCTGTAGTTTATAAATCAAACAATAGTAACAATAAAATGATTCAGATCCCTAGTGGAGTCGCCACTATGTTATCACTCAGATTTTCCTTGAAGTTGTTGGAAGAGGAAAGGGGTCCGAGGTAACCACAAACCAACCTTCAGGTATAGAATCTAGCCAATATGTACCCAAAGAGGGCTCTCTCTATAAAATTTAGCTTTGTTCTTGAAAATATTAGGCTAGTTATAAAGTCCAAGAGTTTTGATTTTGTTTGGGTTGACGGAATTCTTTAGATGAGATTAAAATCAAGTAGTTTCAGTTCATTGGGCTAATGGAGTCAAAGGATTGGCTGCACTGGATTAAGATTTTTAACAAAATATGGTTTATCAGGGAAAGATAATCAAACTAGAAACAATTATAGATCTAAAGTGAATGGAATGGAATTCAAACAGATGAAAGGCAATGAAGAATCTTTCAACACATTCAAGAGAAGAGAAAAAGATTGATTATCAATAAAGAGCAGTTAAATATTCTTTACTAAATAACCAAAGATATATGAACTAGACAAACAGGAGCAATTGAGAATTCACTGTTTAAACCAATTTAGAGGAAAACATTTAGAATAATAACGACTGAAATCAAATTACACCTAAGTACTTTCTGATTTAATATTTTTCGTTAAATATCAAGATAATGAAACACATATGATATTGTAAACAAATATTAAACTTCAAAAGATGAGATAGAAATGACTTATTGATCCTTCATTTGACGCATGAATCTTGAGAAAAGTCTTCTGCCTCAATTCCTTATCCAGTTTTGCCACGAAAAATTTCTCCAAAACTCTTTATTCCAAAATATTCAATGTTACATCAAAGTATAAGAATCCACCCTCAATAATCCGATTGAGCTCTTATTTATACAGAAAATTATCAGAAATATCTCATAACAAAAAGAGATGTAATCTAGGGTGACTCATGAATAAGTTACAATAAAAATAGAGACAAATGGTCTCGTAGATAAGACAAAAAACAACTGATGTTGTGCTGTTTCCTCCTTTTGAGAATGTGCTGGAGGCAAGAGCTATATTTTGGCTCATTTTTGTCCTCTTTAGTAATTTTGCTCTAACTTCCTTGCTTCACTGATACTCTTTGTTCTTACTGATACACTTTTAACTGAACCGATACTCTTTGACCTTTGTTTATCCCTTTATCCTTTATACTGTAGTAAATAGGAAAAATTTCATATAAGGATAAATTTTACAAAAGTTCCAATAGATCTTCCCACCATTTATCTTCTGCTATTCTGGTCCATTGAAGCTTCCTCAATATCTCATCAGCCTCGGTATATTTGAAGAAATTAGGCTGATTTGGAAACAAATGTTTTACTTCATGTTCAAGATAAAACAAATTCTCTAATCTGTCATGAAGATTCCTTCCTGTAGGTAATGTTGCTTCTGATGAAATGGTTGAGGAACTCGCTTGATTGTGAGCATGTTTGTCCAATTTCTCAACATAATTTTCTAGGTCCATTATTTTATCTTCTGAAACCATAGGGCTGGGCAACCCTTTATTCAATAAAACATCAAACCTTTCTCTGAAAGCAATGATTTCTCCTTGCATGTCAAAGCACCTTCGTTCTAAATTTTGCATAAGATTTCTTTTAGTAAAAACTCTTTTTATCTCTAAGATTGTTTCGGTTCTGTCCTAAATACCCAGGTCTGCAAGTTGCTGTCTGGTTTGGGAGTTTAAAAATTGTATGAGCTGATTGGCTTCTTCAGGCATTTTTCCTAATTCTTCTCGTGTATTTTCAACTTCATCCAGAGCTACTTTGACCAAATCATTCTACTCGTATATTATCTGAATTGAAGACCAGATATCTTTTATTGACTGGATAATATTTTCCCAAAGAATGTCATTTATTTCTCTTAAAGGTTTCTCCAATGTGAGATCCTTTTCCAAAGCTTTAACCAATTTTTCCAAATTTTTGACTTCTCTTGTTTTGTCAGCAACAGTCATTTTTGAAACATCATATTTCTGTTCCAAATTAATAAGCTGTAACTTTGTGTGCTGAAGTTCGGTTACTTGAAGTTTCAAGTCATTCATTGACTTTATTAGTTCTTTTGTATTCAAATTTTAAGTATTTACCTGTGATGGCTCTCTTAGTTGACCTGTTGGCTGACTTGTTAGCTGACTTGTTGTACCTGTGATAACCTCTGCTGTAGATACTGGAACACTGGACTGCTTGTCTTTTAATGCTTGTTCAAGCTCTTTTTCAGTTTCAGTCAGTTGCTCATTCAGCCTCAAAAGCAAGTCCATCATTTCTTCTTCAGAATTCTTCTTTATTACTTCTTCAGTTTGAGGATGTCTTGAAGCTGGCAATTTCAACTGCTTTCTCAAAGCTGCAATGTATCATATTTTTTCTTGATTAGAGCTTCTATACCTTTGACATCCTTTGGATTGTGACCTAATCCAATAATTATTTCCTCCAATTTTTTTATCCTGTTGTCTTTGGCTTGAGAAGAAGCCTTTTCAAGCTGTAGTTGTGTACTAGTGTTCTCCAAAGTATCCTGTATCCTGTGAGCTGCCATTGCCTTATCAGTCAAAGTAGAATAGATCATTTCACCGGTCTACTTATGTAACTCAATCTGATCTAGAGGATGAATATCCTTTGCTAAGACTTCAAAATTTGTTTTGATATAATCTGCAGCTGTTTGAGGTTGCTGCACTTTGGGTTTGAAGTGACTCATTATCATTTTGCCTTGCTGAATGTCATAAGATGACATCAATATTTCTTGATTCTTAGGAGCCATCTTCAAAAATTGATTATAAACCTGGATTCTTAAAGGATCGTTCCTAGCTTTTATATTGATAAATGTCTTCTTTATATCTCCTGCATCTTTAACTGGTGTTTTGAAAGAAGATATTTCAACACTATGTTGCTTTTGTAGCTCTTTCCTTTGTGAGGTAGTGGATGCTCCACTGACTGTACCTGTTTGTTGACTGCCCAATTATTCTTGTCCTTGACTATCAAGGATTTTATCAATAGATTCTACTTTTGGAGGAGTATTCAATTTCTGTCTCTTGGCCTGAGGCTATTGTGAAGATCCAGTGAGAGGGGTAGTAGCTTCAACATCTCTCTTTTTTCCCTTTTCTACATTTAATGGAGTCTGCAAAATTGACATTTCTACTGGATTGGTTTGAGCAAAAGAAACCTGTACTTGATCCTGTCCCTTGGAAGTTTGAGGTTGTTCTGTCATAGTGAATGTTTCTTTAACTTGTATATCAACCTCTTTCTCTTTTCCCTTAGATGATACTGTAATGTTTTCTTGTAACTTCTGCTGAAAAATTCCAGCTGAGGAATGACCAACCTCTAATCTTGGTACCTGTGCAAAAGAGTCTAGGTCAAGCATATTTTCAAGATCTTTCATAACATTGTCTACATTGACCTGCTCACTATCCTACTCTATCAATGTTCCTTCTATCCATTCATTTGTATTAGCATATTTTTCAATATTTGGGATTCTTTGATGCATGTATGGTGCTGATTTATTTTTCATTCTTTTATCAAAAATGAAGTTGAATGGGTCATAAGGTATCCAATAGAAGCTCTTTTGTAATCTGAAACGGTCTTCTAATATCTTTTTAGCTTCTTCCCCTGCATCCCTAGAGTTACAGATAAAGGGACCTAATTGACTTTTGATCCGGAGTTGAGCCTTCTTCTTTGCATTACAAAAATGAATTATATCGGAGTTGTTCATCTGCCTGAAATACTCTAATGCAAAGAGTCTCATGGGGACATATTTTGGTAATTTGAATGGACATAATTCACATCCATATATTCTAACTTTTGTGTGATTTTGGTATAAGTACCAATCACCAACTTTGTATTGTTTTAAGAGCTGTAAAGTTTTCTTGATTTCATTGGTGAGCCTTGGAGGAGAAACTCCTGTCAACAAGGTGGTTGAAGGGTGTATAAAAAGATCAATGAACTCATTATAGGAATAGGGGGAATCTCAAGAACTATGAGTGATGGCTGACCAAAAGATAACAGACCTAGGATTCCCTTTGGCATCAAGATTTTTGATATAGAAAGGGAAATTTTTTGACTGGTAATAGAGCATGAGATAGTAAATGACAGAAGAATACTTGAACACTTTCTCATTCTCTAATCTCATGAATTGATCATGGATTTTGTCTGCAATGTAGGATGCAAAGTCATACTTGACAGTAGGAGGCTGTCCAGGGGTAAAAATAGACAATAATATTAGAATTAAATGGTCAACATATTCACTGGTATTAAAACCCATTATAAAGGATATCATATCCAAAACAAGTCTACCCTCCTCAGTGAAAAAAGCATACCCATAAGGGGGAGGGCCTTTAGGTTAATGACCAGGCAACATAAAGGTCTGGCAGATGTGGCTTAATTCTTCATGGGATAGTTTGGTGGATTTCTCAAGTAATTCTCCCATGGACAGGGGAGTGAGGGCTTGATCAGGTTGAAAATGTAGAATTCATTGATAGATTGAGCAGTAATGGGGAAAAGGACATTTTGACTTGGAGATAAGACTGCTCGTTAAGTGGGATCATAGTTTGCATGACAGTAATGGATTATCTCAGGAAAAATATGGACAGAGGGAAAGAGGTACCTGGGAATATTAGATTCCCATAACCCAATCATATCCAAGCCATTGAAATAATCGTCTCTGCAGCGACAAAAAATTCGAAGAGGACTATCACTAAAAACCAGGTCTTTAATTTGGAAATCTCTGTCGACTAATGATAAATAATCCAAGTCTCTGTGAGGGGTGCTCAATGGGGTGATATTTAAAGCCAAGGGAATCTCCATTTCTGGTTCTTGTGGATTCAGAAATGAATTGCAGGGTTTTTGAAGAAATGGGCACAATCTCAGGTTTTGGGGATTCAATTGCGGTTTTGGGAATTCAGGGAGACCAATTTAGAATCCTGTTTGAGTTTTCTGTATAGATTTATTTAAACAAAAACCAAGATTCTAACGGAGTTCAGTGGAAATTAGGGTAAATACCTATTTTTGGGAATGTACAGTAATTTGGACAGGTACTGGTTGAGGCGGACGAACTCTGGATTACTGGTATGCAATAGTCTTCAACAAAGTATAGTTAAGGGTGCTTGACAGTTGATTTTTTAAAATTCTTTGCATGGAGGGTGAAGTCATTTTCTGTGTACAAAATGATGAAAAAGACGTGGGTTTTTGTTTTATTGGCAAAGTCAAATGGTGGCGGATTTTTTTTATTATGTTAATAAATGACGTCAGTATGTACGACAGAGGAGTCACGGGGGGGGGAGCTGGTAAGCGGTTTTTTCCTCACCGCGTTTGAGGGAAGGCGGTATTGAGCGGATGGGCAGCGATTCCACAGAACGAATGACACGTGGCCACGTTACTGTTTGAAAACCACGATCATTTCGCGCGTTATTGTTCGGATCGAGGATGACCAGTGGAATTATTAACAGTCGTTAATCTTGAATGGGTCGATCGAATGGTTGACAGGACAGGGAGATGACGAGGTTTTAATGGCGCGGGCCTGATGCGTCTTATTATTGATTAATCACAGCGGGAACATTTTGATTGGTGGAGTTAGGTTCTTAATTAATCGTGAGGATTAATTAATTCCTTTGTTTAAAAATCGGAAACTTGATCGGGCGAGGGGAAAATATACATAGAGATGGGTTATTTTGAAGTTTGGTTTGAATTAAACTTCGGATTTATTTTTGTTTAAAACACATATATTATATGTTTAAAGTTTTTTCATATTTTGATTATATGATAATTAAATTAGATTAATCCAATTACCATAGGGGGTGGGATTAACATATAATGATATATTCTAACCAAAGGGGGTATAAAGTGGGTTTTTTTATTTGAACGAGTGAGGAATAAATACTTTGGTTAAAATCATAATACATGGGTTTTGGGGATATTATATAAAAGGAATTATATATAATAGGAGAAGGTCATTTCTATAAGGAGTTAATAAATAAAATCAATGTTAATATGACAAGGGGAGAAGGTAAAATTCAAAATACATTAATATAGCTAAGAAAGTGAAGTTTTTGGAAGCAAATTGTATTATAATCACTTCATCACTTAAACTTAGGATAAAATTTGATTTTGAGGGTTTTTTATGAAATATCTCATGATTTTCCTAAGTAAAATGGGATTTTACTTAGGAAAGAATTTTTTGAAGTAAATGAGTGTGATGATGAATGATTTTAAGTACTTAGGGTTTTTCCAATTATTGGGCTGAGGGTCCGGTCCCTCCAAAAGTCAAGGAAATGTCTTGAGCCCCTTTAATTTTCAAATACCTTAGCACTTAGGGGAAATTAGTGAAATTTTTAGGGAAAAATGAGAAGGGAAGTTAATCATTTGACTTTACCTTGCTTTGAAATTCTTCCAGTGGAGTGTCTGCCTTTGCACTTTGTGATGAAAATAAAATTGAACAAATTTAGAACCATCATTCATCACATGTAATTATGCAACAACATCTACCTACCCTACCTACTTTACTCTACCATTTTTTTCTTCTTTATTAGGGTGCACTTAGATTGGCAAACCCTTATCACACTGTTTATTTTACATATGGGAATCTATCTAATTTAGCTCTATTATGCTGCAGGCTAAAATTAAACCGTTGAGCCTTTAATACTTACCTATCTACTTATCTCATTAAAATTAAATAAGCTTAATGATTTATTCTCTATCTCTAAAACATAAAAATTGAAAGATGAACTAGCCAAGCTTTAAAATGTTTGACCATTCATAACGGCATAAGATACAAGCTGCATTATAATTTTGTTTTTTACATAAGAGAAAAAGCAAGTACATATTTAGACTTGCACACTTTCCTCGCCTTTCTTTGGTGTGTCTATTTTTCATTTTTGGCCATTTTTATTCTTTTCACCCTTTGATTTTTCTTTTAGGGTATACCCTCTTTACATTTTTTAAATTTTTTGATTTTTTGAATAATATGGAAAACCTTTGCAACAAAAACGTATGAACATATTACATAGCCCATCAAGTCAATCATGAAATATGACACCTATTGGTATAGGAGTCTAACACAACCATCAATTGATTTGATGTCACCAGCTCCAACATTAATCCTAGCCTCATCACAATAAACATCTCACAAGTAGCATATCATTCTTGTCACACTCAATTGAGAATCCAACAACATTTCTTTACCAAATTTCTCCCTTTTATAGCACTAGGATCTGTGCTCAATTTATAAGGCAACTGATGGTAGTTTCCAAATCAATGACTTTCTAATAATAGGAAAGACATGTTCCCAAGCTTAGAGGCATTAGATGGACACATGGATTGAAAGTTTTACACATATGGACTCTTCTAGAAGGCACTGGCCATGTGGAGATTCCGTAACAATGAGAATTTCACTCCCATTTGACCAACACACTCTTGAATGTCGAGAAGTGCTTTGCAGAGCACCCTTGAATGGAGGTAACTACATATGCAAATAAATTAGTCCCTTGAGAGACTGTGTTCATGAGCTCATAGGTGATATAACAGGTACTTCAAATCTTGGAAACCTTTCAATGGAAGTCATGGATGATTTGTTCTTATTCTTGTCTTAGGGCATGTAGCAACTGAAATGACAGGGGATGTTAGACCCTATTTCATTGGTTTTGGAGATGATGTCCAGTTTGACTAGGTCATTGGGAACGAAACCCAAATTGACCTATAATAGCTTCCCCCTAAAGCATGAAGTCAAAATAATAACAATATTTTTAAATGAGGTGCTTTACGATGTGTTGGGCTGGAACTGAAGTGGAGTGGTGACCTGCATCAATATAACAATACATTACATCATGATATATCCTCTTGATTACGAATTGTTGAGGGAAGGCATTCCATGCTCAACACATAAACTATCTAATAACATGTACATAGTGCAGAAAGTCGTCTACATTGGAATGTTTCCCAATTCATACATGCCTATAGATAGAGGCCCATGTTCTAATGACGATCTGTATTTAAGGTCACCGTACAGATGATGTGTACAAAATTCCTGAAATCGCATCCCGAATGGCTGAAACTATATCCAGGGTCTTCTTATCTCGTTCACTCGATCGTTCGAGTACACGTCAAGCCATGCGAATATATGATTTATAGTCAAACATAGTAATACATCATTTGATTACCAGCCAATGATGTGATATGTTAAAAAACACGAGAGAACCACCATTGATGTTAATGGCTCTCAAGGTACTATAATATATTAGGTAAGGCATGAATAGATGATTTTATGTCAAACGCCCAAAAAAAAAAAATCGGTCAAAAAGTCTGGAAGAGAGGATCTTGTCGATGTTGTAACAAGCCACATAGTACTGGAAGATGATGTTTCTAAGTGAAATTCCTGGATGATGTTTTGACGTCAAAAAGAAGCCACTTTATTTCGAAATTAGAGTTACTAATTGCAGAGAAAAAATGTGACTTGATATAGAAATCTTCAGGGATGATGGTCATGAAATTGAAGATTTAATGAGTATTACAGAAGGATGAATATTCACTGGATGAATTCTCTTGAACACATTGATGACACTGAGATATTGGCAGCATTGACCCAAAACCGAAGTGAAGGTATGATGAACCATAGTTATGAATAAACTGTCAAGAATATTACCCAATCCAAATATTCACGATGATGGAGTGAAATGTCATGTTCAAGAGCGACCTGCTACCGTAAAAGTTCTGTTCACTTTCCCAAATTTTCCCCTGTCATTTGTCGACCAGTACCTCTTTATTTTTTAACAAGCTTGAGAGGATAAAATATGCTTGATTTATAATTCAACCCTTCGGGCGAATAATGTATCACTATTTAATCATTTAACTAGTATAGCGATGAATGAAATTTGATTCTTGGCATGACCGACAAGCCCATCGCTATTTTATTTTTTAACGAGCCTTATGACAGTGAAAACCCGATCCTTTTTCATATTTAAAGAGTTTGAAAAAGAGAACAAAAGAAAACTCCATAAGTACTTTTTCGTAAAGTTCTCGCTCAGATCCAAAAAGTGTAAAATAATATCTGAGAGAACCTCCTAGCCATGTTTGACTAAGGATTTCCTTTTTCGTAAGTAATCTATCTTAGTCCAGAAAAGGGTTAAACTTATATTGAGTAGATATCAATTCATTTAATTTTACGAGCTCGAAAAGAAAATTTATTAGCAATATTTTCACATTATCAGAGTCTGAAAAGAGCTAAAAGAAGACTCCAAGGGTTCCTTTTTCACTGTTATTGAAGCTCGAAAAAGAGATAAAAGTGTGCTAAAAGTCCTGTTTCATTTTTATCAAACCTCAAAAAATAAGGATAAAAGTATGCTTTGTGATCAAATCATTCTTGAAATAAATCGGCACGACTAATCTGCTCATCAATTACAACCCTGTTCAAAACAAAATCAAATGGATTAAATACCTATTTCATGATAAAAAATGAAAAAACCATAGTCACAGCAATAAATATTATTTGAAAATAATCAAATTACTAATTAAAAGAGTTTTACTCATCATTTTTACCATTTGAAAGTTACCATTTTCATTTTGGAGCTCTGAACCAATTTTTTCCCATGAAATTCAGCCGTTGATTGCGATCGATTCTGTGGACAGTTTCCATTGTTGGAAATATGATGCAGAGTGTTGTCCTTGATGGCAACCCACTGAATGAAGATGAAGACATGAGATTGTTGGCATTTGTTGTCCTTGATGGCAATACACCTGATGAAGTTATTCTTGACTTGATGGACTTGGTAAATGATGTAAATCTGATGTGATATGATGTTTGTTGACAATATGATGTAGAGAGTTATTCTTGAATGGCAACCCACCTGATGAAGATGATGGCAACTTACTTGATGAAGTTGTGCTTGATAGAATATGTCTTGATGAACCCGTTTAAAGATGAAAACTGATGTATCTACAAGAGCATGAAGGTAATGAAGAGAGGAATTCAATATGTGCTAGATCTATGATAAAAGAGTATGTCTAAGGCATACGTGGATTTTCTCTAGGATGTCGCCAGAGGCACGTGCAAAGTACGTGCCAAGTCGCTGATACAAGTAAAAGTTACCATAAAGTGCAAACTGTGGTAATCCACCTATGGTATTTGACCTACAGTGTTGTAATGATTCTGTCTAATGTTCCTCATCCAGAATACCATCTAAGTAGTTGTAGTTTTGGGCTCATGGTATTGTTTTGCCTCATGGTATTGAAAAAGGATAAACCTATATAAGGAGAAGAAATTCATTGTGCAAATCAGAAGTGTGGGAGAAAGATGTCTGAGCTCGAATGAATACTTCTCTGTGAAGTATATCTGTATGGAAAGGGTAAAGGTTTGATGATAGATCTGAATCTATGATGCACCTATGAAGAAATGATGAAGCGGGATATCTAGATCTGAAATGTACTTGTATTTGCTAGATCTGTTTATGGAATGATTAGATCTGTGATGAGGCGAACATCTATCTGAGGTAAAGGGTAAAATATGAAGTGATGTATCTGTTGTGAAGAATTGCAATGACATAAAAGTCTGAATAACCATACGCTGGTTCAGCCGAAGAGGTACAAGGCTAAGATATACGTCAAGCCAATAAGAGAAAGCACGTATACAAGCAATGAAATTGATCCGTAATATACAATACATACTGCTTGTGAACGGGACAGATATACGACATCGCCAAAGGAAGCACAGTATGCAAACAGAAGCTGACAAGTCCGTGTAAGAAATATCTGATCTGGCTCGTTGGTTTACCTATTATCCGGGCTGCTGAGTTATATGTATCTGTTTGGCGTGTTTGATCGTGCTTAAAAGTATGGAGTGGGTCCAACAAAATATGATACAGCCTGGCCCTGTGGAAGGGGTCCTAAAAGAAGCCTTGGACTGTAAAATTGATGAAACGTGGTCCATAGAGGTGCCGAGGGTCATAGCCTTCAGTCAGGGGGTTGTAGCTCCCTTCCAGGTGAGGCTGGTAAACGAGATCAGGGGGTCGTAGCTCCCTTCCAGGAGAGGCTGGTAAACGAGTCAGGGGGTTGGAGCTCCCTTCCAGGAGAGGCCGGTAAACGAGCGCAGGTGGGTGCCTGCGTGCTGGTAGGAGTCTGCACCAGCACATATGTTGTAAGATGTTTTCTCTATAATAAAATATTGAAGGCTGAGCAACTGCAGCGGTGGTTTTCTCCCGACTTGGGTTTCCACCTAAAAATCCTGGTGTTCATGTGTGATGCTTTGTGTGATGGTTATTCTGTTTTTACTACACATCTTTACTGTTAACTTAACTTTAGATGAATGAATATTGCAAAGAACTAAGCTAATAAATACCTACATATTTAGATCTCTGCTAATACGCGAGTTTAATGAAGGATATCCGCGTGTATACGCGAGTTTACTAAAGGAAAGTAGCGTATGGGTTTAGAGAGTGAAAAAGTAAAAAGTTTTGAATATGCAGTAAATACTTATTCACCCCTCCCCCTCTCAGTATTTTTCCCAACAATTGGTATCAGAGCAGGTCCTTCTGCAGAATCTTGATCGCTTGAATGAGATTCGTCGCAATGGGAAGTCAAGAAGGAGTAATGTCTATAAAGCCACCTCTATTCAATGGAAGCAATCTTATATTCTGGAAGGTACGAACAAAAGCATATCTGCAAAGTCTTGGTGCAGATGTATGGACAATCGTGGAAGAAGGCTATCAATATCCGACAAGTATTCCTACTGATGCAGCTGAAAGGAAGAAGTATGAAATCAATGCCAAAGCAGTGAATGTCTTATTAGGAAGCATGTCTGAATCAGAATTTTCTAAAGTGATGCAGCTACATTCAGCAAAAGAAATATGGGACAAAATCATTCTGAGCTATGAAGGAGATACAAAGGTAAAAAGTGCAAAACTTCAAACTCTTAGAATTGAATATGAAAATTTGAAGATGCATAGTGATGAGAGTGTTGCCAGTTTCTTTCTTCGTCTGGATGATATTGTAAATTGAATGAGAAATTTGGGTGAAACCATAACTGATACTACTCTGGTGGAAAAGGTCTTAAGATCCTTGACTTCAAAATGTGACTCTAAAGTTTCAGCTATTGAAGAAAGGCAAGATCTGCAATCGCTTACTATTGTTCAATTACATGGTACTCTGACTGCTTTTGAAATGAGACAAGGAGGCCCTTCTCAAGTAAGAGAAGCCGCTTTTAAGGCATCTACAAAAGGAAAGGAAAAGGAAGTTGTCAAAGAATCCAGCTATATATCCGATGAAGAAGAAGCGAATTTCGTGAGAAAGCTCCAACTAGGTACTGGAAGATTCAAAGGTAAGCTCCCCTTCAAATGTTTTGAGTGTGGAAAAGTTGGTCACTATGCTGCTAAATGTCCTTATAGAGAAAAACATGGTAAAGGGAAACAATTTGAAAAAAGGAAGAGTTATTATGCAAATGAAGATGATGATGAAGTGTCCAACGAAGATGAAGAAGATTCTGACTATGATCTGAAAGTGCTCATGGCAAAGAAGCAAAAGAAGAAGGCTACTCGAAACAAGAAGATATCTCAGAAAACATGTATAGCAGAAATTGAAGAAGATGAATCAGATAGTGATTGGGGTCCTTTGAATAATCTTCTTTGTGCAAACAATAGTGAAGATGGTGAAAGTAAAGTTGTGGATCTAGAAGAAGCTCTCAAGGTTAAAGTTGAAGAACTACAAAGTTCATCTAAGAAGCAAGAAACTATCAACAAAGAGATGATCTCTCAAATGGAAAAACAAATAGAAATGTTGAATGGACAGGAGGACAAGTATCAAAGGTTTCATACTTATGCATCCGATCGAATTAAAGAACTAGAAGCAGAAATCAACAATCTAACTGAAGATCTCAAAAAATCAAGCAAGAAGAATGAAGGACTTGAAGCCGCAATCATCTCTCTGCAAGCAGATCTTGAAGCATCAAGTAAGAAGAATGAGGAACCTCTACAACCATTTGAAAAGGAAGGCCTTGAAGCAGAAATCATCTCTCTCAAAGAAGATTTGGAAAAATCAAATAAGAAGAATGAAGAGCTGCAACAAACATGTGAAGAAAATGAAAATTGGTTGAAAGAAGAGATTCTAAATCTGGAGGATCAAGTAGAAGATGGAAGAAGGAAAGAAGAAATCATGACAAAGCAATATCAAGCCTTGGAGGTTGAGGTAAACATTCTCAAAGGTAAATTAGAAGAAAAGGTTAAACTTTTGAGGTTTCAAGATAGTACTAATATTTTGGACAATATTCTGAGTAATCAAAGGTCTCCTGCTATCAAACTTGGTCTTGTTTTCCATGAAACTGTTAAAGGAGAATCTAGCTCACAAGGAAGTGCTAAAAATTCAGAGGATGTCAATACAAAACCTAAAGTGTTGAAAGAGACAAAATATCAACCAAAAATCATGAATTCTCAAAGGAATTCATTCAAGAACGTTGAATGTTTTAAATGTCATAATTATGGGCATGTTGCAGCAAATTGCAGAAGCAGAACAATTCAGCCTCAAACAAACAGATTCTACTCAGAAAGGTACTCTGGTAGCTACAAGGGATATTGTTTTTCATGTAACAAGTATGGACATAAAGCAACTGATTGTAAAAGGAGGAAGATTAGAAATACTCATTATGATTCTTATGCTTATTTCTCTGGACACATGAGATGTTATTCTTGTAACAAGCATGGACATGTAGAAAAGGAATGCAGGTTGAACAGATCTGAGAAAGTGGACAATTTTCAGCACACAGTTAGGAAGTTCAAGAAAATTTGGAAAAAGAAGGAGGACCAATCAGAAACGTAGGGAATTCTGACCCTACTGCAGTCATCCGCTTCTGAAGCTTACTTTTCTTATTGACTGCAGGAATGATGTGGGATACATTATGAGATTTAGTAATGTATCGTCACAGGGGGAGAAATGTATGATGTCTATCATGGTTGATCTGATTATTCTGGTTATGTTTATTTTTGACAGCGCATCTGATGTGGAAAAGACAGGTACAAGAGGTACAAGTTCAGGAGGAGATGAAGGAATGTGAAAATTTTCTATGCTTCACTTTCCATACGCGGGTTCTATGAACAAAAGTCGCGTATACACGCGAGTTCCAGCAGACACAGTCGCGTATACATTAATGATAAGAGAATTTATATGATAGTTGAAGATCTGGAGCAGAGGTTCAGGGGGAGCATCAGTCTGACTGTTAATAACTGTATTATTGACTCAATATCAGCTTAGTTTCTCAGTTCTAAATAATGATGATATGATACATGGTTTCTTATGTTGAAGATTGTGGATGAGTCCTGTTTGCTTTTTGATGAAGAGTATTCATTGTTGAGATGAAAGTCTTATAATTCGGAGATAAGGGCAGTTCATGCAGAGATTTTTGTTGATGATTTGTTGATGAACGTATTCAGGTTGCACAAGTTAAGAAGGAGCACTGGTTCAGGGGGAGCAGCAGGTTGAATACTAATGATTGCATTGTTGGAAATATGACTGCTTATTCTTTGGTTTTTGTGATACTCATGCTCAAATTATGATGACTTGGTACATGGTTTATTATGATGAGATTTTCAGCCCTTGTTGTTGATAAGTATCTTTTGTGCTCACACATGGATGAGTTGGATGTCGTTTGATTCAGAAATAAGAATAGATCATGCAGATTTTGTTACTATGGTTGAGATCTTTTGCCTACATATGTTACTTCATGCTAAATCTTGAAGATCTTGAAGATATTGGACCACATGGATGATTGCTTGACACATATTTGAAGATGTTGTTCTGGTATGATAATCTCTCTTGGAAAGATTGTATTGATGCTGCAAAGAATCTGAAGGCTTGGTTACTAATGTGCTTATGCTACAACCATTGGATGACGCTTGAAGACACAACTACACTGTTCTATCTATCTGTAGTCCAGGGAAGCATTCAAATATCCCAGAAAGAAGCTAAACACTGTCTTTTTCTCACAAGAGGATCAGATCTGGTTAAAATATAGAAGATGGTATTGGATACGCGGGTTTCCTGAAACACAGTCGCGTATATACGCGAGTTCATGCACATAAAACCGTGTATGTCTGGTTGTTGACATTTTTGTTTGGGGTCAGCTTTCTTCAGCACAGCTGCAATGCTGTTTGGTATCTCTGATACTGTTTGGTACCTCTGGTGGTGTTCCAGTTATCATAACTCTATTTCTAATGTTTTGATAAATATGCCTTGATGATTTGTTGGTGAAAGTGTTCAGGATGCACAAACTAAAGGGGAGCCTTAGTCATATGGAAAGGATGCTTGGATGCACAGTTTCAGGGGGAGCATTAGCTTTGCTAAGCATAATGCATTGTTGGCATTATGATGATTCTGAAATTTGTTCTTTGAAGTCTTTCTGGTATTGGTCATAAATGGTCATATGTGTAATTTGATGAAAAGGTCTTGTTGAGACCCATGATGAAAATTGTAATATTCAGTCATGTAAGGACTTGACAAATTTGTAAACCCACCTGGTTGGGTAGCTGAGTCAAATTTTGTAAACCCACTTGGTTGGGTAGCTGAGTCAAATTTGTAAACACACTTGGTTGGGCATTTGAGTCTCATATGTAAATCCACTTGGTTGGATCTTTGATGTAAGTATGAGTCTTTGGTGATAGGAAATTCATAGAGTCATGTACTCCATTGGAAAATATGTTTGAAGATTCATCATTAACTCAGGGGGAGCTTGGTCACTTTAGTATACATCAGATCTGTAGAACGCTTCTTCTACATGAGGAGAAAAGAGGGAGAGTGTGTTGGTTTAGGGGGAGAGTGACATGGTGTTTGAATGAAGAGAAAGAATGGTGTCACAAATGGAGAGAGTGACATGGTGTCATTGTATTCTTAATGTACCTATCTGTTGTGGTAACCAAACACCATCGTGGTTGCCATCAAGTCCAAAGGGGGAGATTGTTGGCAATATGATGCCGAGTGTTGTCCTTGATGGCAACCCACTGAATGAAGATGAAGACATGAGATTGTTGGCATGTGTTGTCCTTGATGGAAATACACCTGATGAAGTTATTCTTGACTTGATGGACTTGGTAAATGATGTAAATCTGATATGAAATGATGTTAGTTAGCAACATGATGCTGAGTGTTGTCATTGAATGGCAACCCACTTGATGAAGAAGATGGCAAATTACTTGATGAAGTTGTGCTTGATAGAATATGTTCTTGATGAAGTAAATCTGATGTATCTACAGAGAGTACAGAAGGTAATGAAGAAAGGAATTCAATATGTGCTAGATCCATGATGAAAAGAGTATGTTTCAAGGAATACGCGGATTTGCATAGGATAAGTCGCGTATGCACGCGGTAAAGTACGTGCCAAGTCGCGTATGGGAAAAAAGCGCTCATAAAGTGCAAAACCAGGGGTAACCACCATGGTATTGACCCATTGTATTGGGTAATGATTCGTCTAAATGACCCCGTCCAGGAATACCATCGGAATTAATGTAGTTTTGGGCTCATGGTATTGTTTTGGCTCATGGTATTGAAAAAGGGGCTCATGGTATTGAAAAAGGGTAAACCTATATAAAGAGAAGAAATTCATTGTGCAAATCATGAGTGTGGGAGCAAGATGTCTGATCTTGAATGAAGACTTCTCTGTGAAGTATATCTGTATGGAAAGGGTAAAGGTTTGATGATAGATCTGAATCTATCAAGCACTTATGAAGAAATGATGAAGTGGAATATCTAGATCTGAAATGTATCTCTATTTGCTAGATCTGTTTATGGAGTGATTAGATCTGTGATGAGGCGAACATCTGTCTGAAGTAAAGGGTTGAATCTGAACTGAATGTCTAATCTGAAGAAGTATGCAGCTCTGTAATGGTTGAAGATCTATACGCTACTTTATTGCAGAAGAAGCGTGTATATACGCGGCTTCGCTGAAGAGAAAGCACGTATGCGCAATGAAATTGGTTCTGTAATTTGTACAGAAGTATACGCTGGTTGATATGGACGAAAGCGCGTATATACGCGACATCAGTGAAAGAAAAGCGCGTATGCAAACTAGGGTTTGCTGAAGTATGGGGTATGAAATGTCTGATCTGATCTGCTGTGTTTTAGCTATCTGTTGTTGATGTTTGACTGTGCTTAAATGTATGGAGAGGGTCCAGTCTGAAAATATGATGAAACGTGGCCTACAAGTTGTGCTCTTTTGAAGTTGTTGGATCCAGTGTGAAAATTGATGAAACGTGGTCCAAGGTGGTGCTGAAGGTTGTAGCCTTCAGTCAGGGGGTTGTAGCTCCCTTCCAGGTGAGGCTGGTAAACGAGATCGAGGGGTCGTAGCTCCCTTCCAGGTGAGGCTGGTAAACGAGATCGGGGGGTCGTAGCTCCCTTCCAGGAGAGGCTGGTAAACGAGTCAGGGGGTTGGAGCTCCCTTCCGGGAGAGGCTGGTAAACGAGCGCAGGTGGGTGCCTGCGTGCTGGTCAAGTCTGCGCCAGCACATATGTTGTAAGATGTTTTCTCTATAATAAAATATTGAAGGCTGAGCAACTGCAGCGGTGGTTTTCTCCCGACTTGGGTTTCCACCTAAAAATCCTGGTGTTCATATGTGATGCTTTGTGTGATGGTTTATTCTGTTCTTACTGCACATGTTTACTGTTTATAGAACATCTAATGAATGAATGATGGAATGATATAAGTGAAGAAATAATGGCATAATTAGATCTCTGTGTATACGCGAGTTTTATGAAGGATATCCGCGTGTATACGCTAGTTGGCTTCAGCAAAGTAGCGTATGGGTTTTGGAGCATGAAAAAGTAAAAGTTTTGAATATGCAGTAAATACTGATTCACCCCCCCTCTCAGTATTTTTCCCAACATAGGCATATTCTGAAAGCGAATAAGAGGAATAAGAACTACCCAAGGGTCACATGATTCAAGGGATCTCTTGAGAAATCAACAGGCATGTAAAAGTGATGATTTCTCTTACTTGATAATTACTCATGAAATTATTATTACATTTGTATTCTTATTTTAATCAAACAATTACCAAAATTCAAAAATATGAAGACATAGAGAAAAAGAGACACAAGATATAAGCTCCAAGCCATGGAAAAAACCCCACAAGGGGGAAAACCCATAAAATATCCTCTTTTTATAGAATCGGATCAAAGTGAGAAATCCAAGACCCAAGAATCCAACCTCCAAGAATCCAAGTCAAGCTCTTCAAATTATCAGATCATATTTTATAAAGAAATTGCATTATCTAATATTATCTTTCATAGGAAACTCACATTATCTCAGATATATAATCCAGGAAACTCACATTATATTGCAGACATATGGCTTTAGGAAAATTGCATTCCTTCACAAGAGAGTAGCTTCTGAACTTCACACATATTTACCTCAAAATTCATCACAGAAAGCACCGAAATTACTTACCCTTTTGGTGCAGGGTGAATTCCAATATATAGTTGTTATAACATGTGAAAAGAAACACCTTTTGAGTGAGCTTACTTGGCTTCTTCAGGTGAATTGACCCAAAATGAATGAAAATTATTTTCTCTTTTTATTTACAAAAAGTCCAAATAGGACTTTGACTCAACAAATCCTAGAAGCATGAAGACCATGCTTAACTAATGAAATAATAATAATAAAATAATTTTCCTTTTTTTCTTCTTCTTTCCTTGTACATAAAATACATAATGATACAAGTGCAATGATAATTATGAATACTAAACCTGGTTACACTTTTCAACAAGATCCAATGGTTCTATCCAACAACATGTTCATTTGAGCGACACAAGGAGTAGCATTGGGTGGTGGAAGTGGAAAACTACCCATTAATAATGAATCTTTCAAAATACCCACACCAACATCCTCATAGGGAAACGAGGTTTTACCTGTGAAAGGTACATTACTTGTCATGCACAAATTAGAAGAAAAGTAAGTGAGTTGGTCCACCATGACTAGTCTTCCTTGATGGGGGAAGAGAAGTACACGAAAAAGAGTAGAAAATACAACATACATAGTGTAGGTCCAGTTACGACCAAGTAAAATTTATAATCGAGAGGTCTGTCAATGACATCTACTTCGATTGTTACAATTTTACCTTCTAATTTGATAGGAAATGTATTAAGATTTCCATAGGATTTAAATCCTTTACCATCAAATTATTTGAAATTTGTTGGTGATTGATTAATCAAAGGAGAGCCAAAGGCTTTCGAACACGTTAAGGACATTATGCAAGTTGAGATTCCTTCATCAATGACAATATGAAAACCATTATTTCCACACACAAAAAATTTAATCTAGGATATGAGTTGGTGGGGAAACCTTAGTACATGATTATCCAAATTAAAGACTATCAAACTCGAATCAGATGGATCAAATTCACTAATAATTTTTTTTTTTTCTTCTTCTGAATATGGAAACTTAGAATGACTTTGAGGGCTGAGATCGTAGAGGGAGATTGAGCTAAATATTCAACAATATTTTAATTTTGAGAAGCTCAAGCTTGTGGGTTGAAGGGCGACCTTCAAATAACACGCTTTGGAGGGGTCAAATCAGTGTGTTGAAACTTGGTCGCTCGATTTGTAGAGGACCGAAAGTAGGCAGAGTAGAAGTGGAGGGTTGATCAAGAAAATTTCCACTAGGAGAATTATAGCCTTTGGCTCCTCTTTCCACTTAAATTGTCTCTTTACACATGAGTATGTCATAAGAGCTTTGAGGGGTTGAGGGTTTATTTTGTGCAACCATTTGAGTTTTTTGAGTAGGAAAAGGGTTCGTCTAAATAATAAGTGCAGTTAAAGCACCTTTGTCAAAATGAATGTCATCGATATGATGCATACAATCCTTAGTATAATGATCCTCATCACAAATAAGACAAGGATATCAAGGTTTATGCTTTTTTTCTTCCTCAACAAGTTGAGTTTTATTTTTTCCTTGTTGTGGGGCATTTTTTTTTCTTTAGCTTTTCCCTTTTTCTTACTTTCACACTGCTGAGATTTACTAGTTGATGTGGACTAGATTGCATTAATCTCAAAATTTTGAACAATAGTAGTAGGAGGGGTAGAGTTTTGAAGTGTAAAAATAAAGGTAGATTTCGAATTCGATTGACTAGATGTTTTACTCATAGATTGTTGACCAATAGAACCAATCACACCGACAACAATGTGAGATTCCATTGAAGGAAATGTAGTGGGATTATTCAATGGGTGAGGAGCATGAGGAATAAAATGGTACAATGTTTTAGATTGCGAATATACAATATTTAGATATTGATCATGAGTGATAAATTTCTCTTTGATAACAACACCACCCATGGAAACATCACAGATAATAGGAGGAAGTAACGACTTTTTAAGCCAATCTGTCATTAATTGGTTTGGGAAATAGGCTTTAATTATTCAACGTTATCATCTCCATTCATGAATATGATCTGAAATATGTGTAGATGTAGACTGTCATAATGAAGTTAAAATCTGAGTGCCAGTTTCATTACGAATTGGCAGTCGTAAGTGGGTCAAAATTTTTGTAACCAACATATTAAAATCACTAAAAGATGCTTGCGATAACTCAATTTACCACTTGGTTGCACTACCAGTAAGAGTGCATTGGAAAATACATAAAGGAATGGAACCATCATTTAAAGAGTTCAAGGAACACCACAAATGATAATTCATAACATGGTTTGATGAGTCTTCTCTAGGTTTACCATCGAATTTGGGAATGTCACTTGGTAATTTAGCATGAATTTCTGGCCATAATGTGATGTAGGAGAATCCGGCTCAAAAAATTCATTGAAATTTAGTAGACATAGGGGTTCTTGTGTTTTAAAAGAAGTTGGTTTTCTATGTAACAAATTAATATAATTATTAAGATTTTGAGTGATTTTAATGAGAGATATTTTAGAATAGGATTTAATTGGTGAGGAATTTTGTAAATATTCCTGAATGTTGGAGAACATGAGAGAATTAGGATAGTTGAGATTCCATAGGGAATGAGAGAGTTAAGAATTAATTGTAAATCCTAAATTAGGAATTGGTTTCATGATTTTGTGGATTAGAGAGGATCTTTAGGGATAAAGAATAGACTTTCGGACTTAGAGGATTCTTAGGAATTTGTTGAGCAAGTTATGGATCTAAACTAGATTTGGTTGTAGAATCCATTTTTATAAATTATAAGCCTCAAAGGCATGACTAAGGATATATAGGATTTAGATAGGATTTGGATTGTGAAGTCTATGGGCCAGAGAATAGGTGAAAAGGCCACTGATTAAAAAATTAGGCAAGAGAGAAGAACCTGTGTAAATATTGGGTTATATATATAAAGACTTGTTTTCTGAGTATTAAGTATGCCTTGAGAAATTCAATTCATAATTTCAAGTGATGAATCAGAATTTGGCATAGTATATATGTGTGCAGGTGAAATTGGGCAGAATCAAAAGGAAATTCTATCATTGTATATCTGAGCTACAGGATTTATGAATTTACGAGACTGCGTGTTTAAATTTTGTGTGGATTGCATATGTCAAAGATTGAGCATCGATCACAGAATGGATCGATGCCACTAAAAAAACAACTTGGCCTTTGAAATTGATGTCCAATTTGCACTGCGTAGAGGTGAGAAGAACATAATGAGGTTAGAGGATATATAACATAAAATGCTGAGAAGTTTGTTTCTGTCATGGTGTATATGAGTGTATTTTATGGTTAAACTTGAAGATCATGTAGAATAGTGTAACTTATGGTTTGTGTGTGAACCAAGGATGAACGTAGTGGAATCAGTAAAAACGAATTCCTAATATTTATTCAAGGCAATTGAGCGGCCAAGACTGAGGAACACACACAACCTTTTCTTGGATGCCTGTGTGAGAATAGGATCCTTGAAGGATTCTGCTAATTTGATTGTTTCTACCCAGTTTGAAGCATTTTTTTTCTTTGATATGGTGGTTACTACAGATCTGCAGTTTGATGTCACATTTGGGCTTGATGTATCGGTGTTTTGCTGCTACCCATTTCAGGTTTTACCGCATTAGTAAAAGATGGGGATATGATCAGGCAAGAGCAACGCTTCTGTGAATGAAAATGTCCTGAAAAAGGTCAATTGAGATTAAGTCACGTGTAAATTGAATGACAGAGTGGTATTTTAAGACTGGTAAGTGGTTTTCGCATGGAATTAAAATGGTAAGTGGTAATTGTTAACATGATGCGATCCAATAAGTAAGTGGCACGTAGCATTTAATTGAGCGATGTAAACCATTAATTTCGTGAGTTATAATGTGGTGGAATATTGTACTCAAAGGTGTGCGATTGCCGTCAGATGGATGGGCATGGATAGATCACTAGTATAAGATGCATAGGGTGATAAATGTGGGGCCCGAATATATTTTTTCAGCATGTTTTGTTTTAAATCAAAATCGATACCATAGTGGAATTTTGATTTAAGTGGATAAAGAATT
Source organism: Pinus albicaulis (assembly GCA_034641835.2). NCBI lineage: Eukaryota > Viridiplantae > Streptophyta > Pinopsida > Pinales > Pinaceae > Pinus > Pinus albicaulis. The sequence goes on along the minus strand of CM076579.1, from coordinate 302,481,063 downwards.
TGGTTTATATTATATGGTTGGGAAATGGAAATTCTTGGGCATAAATGAGACACACATTTTTTTTTGTATGCGTAATTGTGGGTAAACGTAGTTTGGGCTGCGTCATAATGGATAATGAAAAATTTGATCATTCATAGGTTGTGATAAGTCTGGTAAATATAAAGTTGCAAGGAATGGTAACTGCCTATTAATAGCAGGTTGTTGATAAGTGAGATATTGGTAGCCGACCATAGGATGATAAGGTCCAACTATTGGAGTAGGATATTCTTGATAAGGTTGTGTTGCGGGTGCTATCACTACGCGAGATCCCTAAGGCTGAAGAAGGAATCCCAACAGAGGTAACCACAGACCAACCTTTTAACTTGGTATCTAGCCCTACCAAGTTTGAGAGGGCTCTCTCCAGAGAAATCACAGTCAAAAGGGCTGGATGAAAAGGTTTTAGGCTAGCTATGAAATGAAAAAGGGTTTTTTTTTTCTTTTTATTGGAAATGGCTTTGCTGGATGAGGATTAGGTCAAGGGGACTAGGTCAAGGCAAATGAGATGGAATTGCAGTCCATTCAATGGGGCAAGGTAGGTAGAAGGATCAACACTTAAAGGTGATTTGGTGACATGGTTTAAGACTGAAGAGGAGCTAGGAAGAGCATAGGAGATGTATTCTTCCTAAACTGAAGAAGAAAATGGATAAATTATGACAAATTTCCCAAAAAAGACCATGAAAAACATGTATTCTGCCTATCAACTTGAAATTTATCATATAATAGACATGAAATGTTTATGAGCTTACAAAACATTCATACAAATGATCACAGAGAAAAAACTATGCCAAACATTCATACCACATGAATCCCAAGGAAATTGATGCAATTCTTCATTAATTTCCAGGCCAAACTAGTTCTTGATCAATACACTAGCATCAAAGATGATTCCAACCCTTGCGAAGAGTGAAGAAAGGGAATATATAGACATCAAAACTACATTATTTCATCTTAAGGGGCCGAATTCCTGAGTTGAGGATGAGATCCAAAAAATTCTGAACTAAAAGCTGGAGTATAGGGAGCTCTAAGTGAGTCCTCCCTAATTACATTGAAACCGATTCATTTGAATTTGATGATTACATTTACCTCTTGAATCTACCCCTAGGTAACTTGTCCATATAATATTTACATTTACCATGCTCAATTACATAAGTTAAATCAAGATTTTCCTGACACAAGTCAAATTTTCAGTGAAATTTGAAAAATATCAGCAAAATGTCAAACACGCCCTCTCTTTGGTAAACATGCCCTCCCTTTGGTAAACACACCCTCCATCTTGCAGGTTGATTTTTGACTAGGTTATAGGTGTCCAATTTGGCTCCAAGATATCTTGTTGGAAAGCCCTTCAAGTCTAGTTTTTGAATATTCCTTTAGTTTTGAAAATGAAGCGCAATTGCCTTATCAAAACTCAATCCTCCCAAGACTTTTCAGTGCGTAGCGCCAGGGCCAAAAATGATGGAGAAACATGATTTTTTGGTAGTTTTTTGACATTTTCACCTGCATGTTTTGCAAACCAAGGCTTGCAAAGTGGTTTTCTAAGATGTATTGACCATTTTACATCTAATGGTGGTGACCTTTTTGCTCAAAATATGGCTCAAAAAAGAGCGCAACGCCAAGGGCGCTGCGCGTTTGACACTTGTCTCTGTGACCTGATTGTCCAAAAACTCAATAAAAACACAGAATTTGCAAAAATGACCCAAAAATATTAAAAATTGGTGAAATAATGGCTGATGATGTGGCTAGGCTTGGAGTGAAGCCTCTGTAAGTATATCCAATTTTATTTTCTCCTCAAGCATGGTCAAAGCCTTAATTTTTGCATTGGCTCTTTTGAGCTTGGCCAGTGCAATTTTCTCCTTTTGGGCATAATGTTTGACCTTTCTCCTTAGTATGTCATTGTCTTTGTTTGGTTTCTCCAACAACTTCTCCAAGTGCTGGTTTGTGCTATCAAGCCATGGCTCCCAGTTTTCATTGATCAACATTGCAAGTTGTTCATTCAAGGTTAGCTGATCAGCAGGATCAACCTCTTATTGCCTTTGTAGAATAGGAGCTCTTTTAAGCCCTCTTGATATGAATAGAATGTATTAGTTTTGCTATGCTAAGTATCGAAACATTATTTAAAATGTGTGCATAAGGTTCTATGAAGTTTGCAGGTGAAACAAATGGTTTTAACTTAGTTAAACAGATTTCTATGTGAGGTTCAAGCATTTAAATTGCTTATAAAACACTGTACAATAGTAAATAACAGAGAATTAAACATCACATGTAACAATACTTAGCAAATTTGATGAAGCAGTTCACCCCTCTTGGGCTACATCTGCTGGTCCAACTCCCAATGGCATGTCCCCCATATATTATTGCTCAAAAATGGTAAGTACATGTGAAATAAAGCCTCAAATGGCTATGCTCTCTATATAAAAAGCTTTAGAATGCTTGAATTAGTTAGGAATGACTATTCATTTGCAAAAAATAGTGAATGGATGCTCAATACACTGAAAACACCCTAGTGGCCCTGGTGGCTCCTTGACCTTTCCCGAAGCTAAACCTGCACAATATGACCTTTGATGGCTCTGAAACCTATGCCAATGTGTTCAAAATTTTGAGAATACCAAAAATTGACTATCCATACATCAAAATTGGTCGAAAATCCAAGGAGTTATGGCCAAAACAAGAATTTTCCTAGTGTCCCTTAAAAAACTCCTCCAAAACTGGAGGTACTCCAGTTAACTTGAACAGATTAGCAATTTCCGCCAGAATTGGTGGCGCGCTCCAGATTTAGCCGGGCGGTTAGTGTTAGCAATAAATTTCAGGTTTATGGAGCAGTCACATGTCCCGTGCAAAGCCGCCGAAATAGACGTTGTCGTAACTGTTGTGATAAATGTTGCAATGGTCGTGGTCACATAGCCCGCGTAAACTGCGTGGATAAGGTTAATCGCCGAGGATTTTCACCTGTTCGCGGTGGGAGGTCATGTTATGCAGGGGCTGTGACCACGACCATTGCAAAATTTATCACAACAGTTACGACAACGACTATTCCGGCGGCTTTGGACGGGTCACGTTACCGCTCCATAAACCTGACATTTATTGCTAACAGTAACCGCCCGGCTAAATTTGGAGCACGCCACCAATTCTGGCAGAAATTGCTAATCTTGTCGAGTTAACTTGGAGGAGTTTTTTAAGGGACATTGGGAAAATTCTTGTTTTGGCCATAACTCCTTGGATTTTTGACCAATTTTGATGCATGGATAGTCAATTTTTGGTATTCTCGACATTTTGCATAGGTTTTAGAGCCATCAGAGGTCATATTGTGTAGGTTTAGCTTTGGGAAAGGTCAAGGAGCCACTAGGGCCACTAGGGTGTTTTCAGTGTATTGAGCATCCATTCACTGTTTTCTGCAAATGAATAGTCATTCCTGACTAATTCAAGCATTATGAAGCTGTTTTAACAGAGTGCATAGTAATTTGAGGCTTTATTTCACATGTACTTACCATTTTTGAGCAATAATATATGAGGGACATGCCATTGGGATGTGGACCAGTAGATGTAGCCCAGGAGGGGTGAATTGCTTCATCAAATTTGCTGAGTATTGTTACATGTGATGATTCTTTGTTATTTACTGTTGTACAGTGTTTTATAAGCAATTTACATGTTTGAACCTCACACATAAATCTATTAACTAAATTAAAACCATTTGTTTTACCTGCAAACTTTATAGAACCTTATGCACACATTTTAATTACTTTTTGGATACTTAGCACAACAAAACTAATACATTCCATTCAGATCAAGTTGGTATCAAATCTAGATTTTTACTCTCTGTATTGTTATTGTGCAAAGTTTTTTTAACAGTTTGCAAGGTTTTTAATGCTTACTAGGCTGAAGCTTAAGAGAGGAGAAGGTCAATTGGTGAAAGCTCAAGGTAATCCTCAGCCAAGGAGGGCAAGAGTGCCATTATCTCCACCTTCAAATTCACCTCAAAGAGAAGCAGAAGAAGCCATAAGCATGACTTCAAGAGAAGGAGAAATCCATGAAGAAGTTGATCCCAAGGAGGATGAAAGAGCATTTAGAAAAGCATTCCTTGACTTGACTGAAATGGTGAGAGTCCTTTATCAAGAAAGGAATAAAAGACTAGAAGGAGAGGGATCCAAACTTCACAAGGAAGGAGAAGGATCGACAGGAGGCCAAAATGATGAGGATAAATCCAAGAAGGGTAATGGAGGAAATGGAGACAGTGGAAAGTCGCCATCATCACCCTCATCTTCATCTTCATCAACCTCTACATCATCTTCAGTACATCATTCTCACAAAGTCAAGAACACGGGTAATAGTCCTTTTCTTAAACTTGATGTTAAGTTTCAATTGCCAATGTTTGATGGTGAAGTTAATGCAGAAAAGCTATCTAATTGGATTAGGAAATTAGAGGTCTATTTGAGAATTCAAAATTTTCATGATGATGACACCAAAATCCAACTAGCTTCATTGAGAATGGAAGGTGCAGCTCTTGTTTGGTGGGAAGCCAAGACAAAGGAGGAGATCAAAAAATATGGTAAGATTATCTTATCCTGGTCTAACTTCATTTCTGCAATAAAACAATAGTTTTATCCATTAGCTCACATGCAGAAAGCCATAATGGACTGGCAAAATTTTAAACAATTGAAAGGACAAAATGTTCAAGTTTATACCCAAGAATTTAGAAGAAGAGCTCTTTTACTAGGAGTAGATTTGCATAGCCAAGACACTTTACTCAAGTATATAGGAGGTTTACATACTTACCTAAGACATACCATTCTCATGTTTAACCCTACAAGCTTAGATGAGGTTTGTGTTCAAGCCACACATTTAGAGGCAAGGGGAAAACAAAACTTAGATGGGAATGAGGAAAATGCATTTAAAGGCAAATGCAAGAAAAAGAGAAATGAAAATTCTAGAAAAGAGAAGGGAATTTTTTTTTGCAAACACTGTTCTAAAACAAGCCATGATGAGGACCATTGTTGGAAACTTCATCCAGAGATGAAACCAAAATTTTTTAAAGCCAAAGATAAATCCAAGGAGAAAGGCAAGATAGTTGAAATAACTGAACAAGACCTAGGGTCAGAATCATGAGATGAACAAAAATCATAGCTATGGCACTAAATAAATTGAAGGGAAAATAGAATGAAAATAAACCCAGTTCTAGTATTTCTAACTGTCACATAGAAGCTCCAAGTGAAGAAAAGAGAATTGAAATGTTTCATGTGAGGGTCATTTCCAAACATACCAAGGTTGACACACTGTTTGACAGTGGATCACAAGCAGGTCACAAGCGAACCTTATTTCTGAAGACTTAGTCAAGAAACTAAATCTTGAGACCATTCCACATCCGAAACCATATCCTCTTGGTTGGATTTGTAAGGATGCAAATTTACAGGTTTCAAAGAAGTGCATGTTGCGCTTTGCAATAACAACACATTTTATTGACATAGTTGAATTAGATGTTGTTCTGCTTGATATTACAGGTGTGGTGTTGGGAATTCCTTACTTGTATGACAAAAAAGCTATCTTCTATCGCCATGAGAACAACTATCATTTATTCAAGGATGGCAAGGAGTACATTGTGAGAGCACATCGCAAAAAAATAGACTCTTCTTTAGTGAATGCAGGGCAGATAAAGAGGCTCGTCAATGCAAGTCAAAACTTGTCATTGATGATGATTAAACAAAGGGAAGTTGTATATAATAATTTTCATGTAAATTCTGATGTAAATAATGAGTTGTTTCAGTTTGAAAGCAGGTTCTATTTGAAATAAGATGACAAGAAATTGCAAAAATCATCTTTGGTGTCGAAGGTGCTAATAAAGAAAGTGTTTGTAAGAATGTAATGTTCTAAAATTTTCCGACAATAATTTGGAACATTAATTTTTGCTGATTTCACCTAGGAGGAGAATAAATGGGCAAGGAGGCCCATGCATGATAAAAATATCAAAAAAATCCCTCTAAGTATGAAAGGGGATCATCACTGGAGCTGGTTTTCACACCCTCATGTGTGAACAGGGTTATTTGCAAGTGGACAAGGTCAAGTTTGACCAAGTCAACAGTGCTGGGCCAAGAGGTGGAGCACACTTAGAGAGACAACGTAGTATGAATGGGAAGAGAGAGGGTTATTTTGCAGAGGAAAATATTTGTGCTCAACCTAGTCTCCTAAATTGAGTTCATTAATTGTCAACCAGGGTTGGTAAACTGCTGAAGTGTGGTGCACTATATGTGCCTAGGTATTTGTTTCTCACTAAGTTGTGTTTAGTGTTTTATGATGTTTTTGGTTTTATGGTTTTATGTTTGAAAAGGGAAAGAACTAAGTGTTGGTGAAAAGAAGCTATTGGTTATATTAAAACAGAACAAAGCCTAAACTATGGATGGCAAACAACAAATGCAAAGCTTGATAATGACTTCATTGCAAGGAAATAAATCACAACATGAGCTTGAACTTATCCAATTCATTCATTAAAGATGTGTTGGAAGAGCTTGAGAAATGTACAAGTTAAGTGTAAATGAAGTTCTCCTAAATAAACAATCAACTCACAATATTACAAAAAAAATGATTATTTGTAACACAGTAAGGTTTCTATTCTAGATTAACCTATGATGTTGAAGTTACCCTATTCTGCAACTTGACTTATCACTACTAGGCCTTATTCAAAAGTTTAGAGATTTTCTAGAATAATGTTGGGAAAAAGGCTATAAGTGAGTTTGTAAAATATTTGTAGAATGATCAAAGCCTTAAACTAATATGACTAACCCCTATTCATGTGATGATATATCAATATAGATTCAGAACAAAAGTAAGTTGTAAATAATGAAGGCCGAGAGATTAACTTTGACAACTAGCACTACTTAAAATACAATGGATCACACTAAGCTAGAACGTGATCTATCAATCTTAAAAGACAGTGACTACAACTAAACTAAAATGCCATTAATCTTTTCTTGAAACAAAAATGAACTGAGACTGAACTAGAGTGCTTCTAATCTACTTGAAGTACAGTGAACAGAGTTAAACTAAAATGCCATTATCAAACTGGAAATGTAGTGACAGAGCTGAACTAAATGCAATCAACCTCCGGAGTGCTCTAACTAAATTAACATGCAACTAGTCTATGGAATTCTACAGCCCATCTCGTTCAATAGGAATGATATTTTGGAAGAGTTTGTAAAACAAGTCTTGCTGTATTATTCAGTGCAATTGAACATAAACATAAAATTGAAAGCAAATACAACTAGAATCTAAGACACCACAACTGTTTCTTATTCATTGTTAATGATGTTTTGGAAGAGTTTGTAGGAGTAAGACCGGTTGTGACACTTAGTGTAAACAAGCATAAATCATAAAATTCGAAAGGAAATGCAACTAAAACCTACAACACCACAGCTATGCCTTATTCATCGTGATGATATTTTGGAAGAGTTTATAAGAGTAAGTGTAGCTGTGATGATCAATGTAAACAAGTATGAAACATAAACTTCAGAAACGTGCTTAAGCTAGAAATGAAAAACGAGACTAAAATATTTATCTAAACCGTATAAACAAGGCTGCTCAGGAGGCAGGGGCCCTCTACCACCGGAGTAGCACACAAAATCTACTTCAAGATTGACTCAGTGCTTTCAATAAAGTGATACTTCTTGCATTAGAGAGAAATTACTTCAAAACAGAGTGTTTTCGGACTTCTGAAATCTAGCAATCAATCACAAAATCTAACCTTGTCCCTCGGTTTCCCGAGCCATATTTATAATCAAAATTACATAACTATCTTGAGATAACCTAGGGATAATTGTCTTTCCAAATTAAAATCGAACTAGGACTCTGATGGTGGTCTCGTAACATGATTAAGGACATCTGGACTGTCCTTGTCCTATTAGGAGTCTATCTCCTAGTTTGAGTTCCCACGTGCATAACCACCTACAGAATTCCGTTCAAACTTCGTGGAGAGCAAAAAATGATGAGGGAATGATGTGGAATACGCCCATATGTGTTTTTCTCCAAGATGACACCTGGAACCTGCGTAGACATGAAGACAACTGCAGAATCGGCAACTAGCTACAGAATGTCTGCATTCTGTAGCTAGATCTAGTTCAAAAAGTACTACAATGACAAAATCATAAAAACATAGCAATTTAGTCATGATATACATTCTTAAAGCAATTTTAATTAATTCTATTGATCATTTGAGCCTGTAATTAATAATGGACAAAGGAGATGGAGTGGAATGTGGTGGAAGAAAGAACATCTTTGGAGCTCAACATACCCCCACTGCTAGGTTCTTGCATGTCCTCATGCAACTATTCCATGAACTCTGAGACCTCTGCAAGGACATCCAACCCTCTTCTTCTGCTTTTCCTAGCAGTCAAAGGCCTTCTGGGCTTCCTTATGACTAACTTGAATCTCAAATTTGTGAGTGCCCTGGTTAACTTTTTATTTCTCTTCTTCAATTTTTCACTGGCCTTGTGTAACTTTTGCATTTGTAGAGACAGAGTTGAATTCATATCAGTTTTCAGTTTAACTTGCTCTCTCAGAATTTCATTCTCATTCTTGATATGTCTATTGAGTATTTCTAACTCATATTTATCCCTCCTTAGGATATCAACTGCAGATTTTGGTGGACTAGGAGTTCTGTCTCTTCCTTCTGAAGCTCTTTTCTCTAATGTCTCAACATAGTTGTAAATTTCTTGCTGTGCAGGGTCTATTTCAGGAGCTCCTTCATCAAAATCCTCCTCAGTAGGTGTTTCTTCGTCCTCTATGTTTATGACTCTAGTTTGTTTAACCTTTGTTTTCTTTAGTATCCCTCTAAGTCTGTGGCTCCTTCTCGGTTGAGATGGCCCTTCTCCTTTCTCTCTGGCAAATTTTCTTATTATCCTCTCTTTCTTAAGCTGCTTCTTAATCTAAGTCAATTTCTCAGAAATCATTTCTTCACTGCTTTCTTGTATTGTTTTACCAATTTCAGTTTTGGAGGTTTTCCATTTTCTGCTTCTTTTTGTAGGTTTGTCTTCAGGTGGAGGTTCCTTGGGTTCTTCAAAGTGATTTCTCACTAAGAAATCTTCCCAATTATCTCCCATTTTGCTCAAATGATGTTCAATCAAAATTTTGACTAAACCATGGTGGTATAAGGTTGTTTCCAGAAATTGAATTCTCTTTTGAACACTTGAGGCCATTTTATTTAAACTATGAAGCAAGAAAAAGGGCAAATTGAGTTCTTCTTCTAGGAAATGCATTATCAACCGAATATGATAGACATAGAAAGTACCATATCTTCCTTCACAAGTGATGAATTTTTGCAAGATAAGCAACATGTTCCTCCATTTTTTCTTTAGTGCAGAGCTAGGGATACCCTTTTTTAAAATGGTAACATCCATACCTAGTGACTTGAGTATCTGCTTCCATGCTTCGTTATGAAATTCTCTATTCTTGAACCACCTTTCTCCTTGTCTGGGAAATTCGGTTGCTTCTGCAATGGAAGCTTCTGTAATGGTGAATTTAATATCTCCTATCTCGACCTCAGCTCCATTGAAGGATCTTGCAAATGTTTTGGTCACCTCTTTGTGAAACCCACTGAATTTTTCAAAGAATTGCAACCACCCTGCTTGTTGTAACATTTCTCTGACTTGAGGATAACCCTCCAAGTACTTAGTTCCAACCGGTTCTATCCTCACTATGAGACCCATAACTTCTCTTTCCAACCTTCAAATTGTTGCTCCTCTGTTCATGGTGACAATGGCTGTTACAGGGATGTTTTTACCCCACAGACATTTCCTCTGTTTTACAGACTGAAATGGTTAAGAGTTGGCTACAGGAAAGAATGATATGGAGTGATTGCGGAATGAATATAATGAGGTGAGGATGATGTATATGAGTTGAAAGATATCACAGAATAAAAGACCGTGGAGATATTTTGTAACGAATTCAAAATCATCATTAAATGCTTTGGCCTAGTGACGTGACTAATCCAATCACTTCGGCACTTTAACCATTTAGATTTTTAAATGATGATCGGATATGGAATTTGAAATGGTGGAATAGAAGGAGTTTTATCCAAATTTTTTGCGGGAGGTTTGTTAGGCATGATCAACAAAATTAATTAAAACAACTTTTTGAATTATTCATAACTTAACTATACTAAAATCTTTCATGATATGTCATTATAATCAGAACTTTTACCTTTGCCTTTCCTCTGATTTTTTTTTTTGTGATCTTCATATGCTTTGTTCTCTCCTGAAAATCATTAATTTTTGAGTCTTCATAACCTTCTTGATTTTGCTTGTTGTCATGGATATGCAGGATCATTTTATTGCAGATCAAGTGATTACTAGACAGTGCCTTCAGGATCTCTGGCTGCAGAATGTCTGTCTGGCTGCAGAATGTCTGACTGGCTGCAGAATGTCTGATTGATTGCAGAATGTACCTGTAGAGAACTTGAAACATGAAATGGAATGGTTTGGAGCATGAATGGAATGTTGTATGGAATGAGTGAGGATGGATAATAAAATATGGTGTAATGGAATATGAATGAAGTGAGTAATGGAGTGGAATGGATCACAACTTATAAAATGGAGTGAAGTATGAGAAGTGGCCTGCAATTCATGATATGTATTATTCAATTGCAGAAAAACAACAAACTTAAAAAATCTGGGATGGAAATGAGGTGGACCATGGGGTGAAATGAATGAAGTGTGGATGAATGAAATGAAATGGAGTATGGAATGAAATGGAATATGGATGAATGGAGTGAAATGGATCATAAGTGGGATGTGAATCACTTATGATTTTCTAACGACTGCTTGCAAAGAGAAAAACAAACTTGAAAAGATAAAGTGTTAGAAAGATTCTGATTTTCACTCTATATTTCTGTATAAACATGCTAATCAGTGATTGGTTTTCATGTTTATACTTTTTTTTTTTTTTCAATATCTGACTTCAGAAAATTCAATTAAGTTGATGAAGAAGAAAAATTCTTCTTCATTAACTTCATATCACTACTTTCCTGGAATTTCTTGACAAATTCCTCTCTTGAGAGTGGCTTATGATACAGCTTCAATCTATGACCATTTACAAGAAAAGTGACCTCTTCCTCATCTATTGTCTTGATTTTTATCGCTCCATTGTCAAAAATTCTTATGATTTCATATGGCCCAAGCCAATGTGTTTGGAATTTACCTTGAAAATCCTTGAACTTTGAATCAAACAAGAGAGCCCAGTAACCTTCCTTGAAATTCTTTTCCTTGATGTACTTATCATGCCATCCAGTCCTTTGTTGTTGGACTAGACTTGTTTTCTGAACCGCATCTTCTCTGATCTCATCCAATTCATTAATCTGCTCCAATCTGTGCTTTTGTGCCTTTGATAGATCAAGTCCTAGCTGAACTGCCATTTTAAAAGTTTGAATCTGGAACTCTATGGGAAACAAAACTTGCTTTCCATAAACAAGTTCATAAGGAGTATGGCCTATTGTGCTTCTCCATGTAGTTCTATAGGCCCACAAGGCTTTAGGAAGCCTATCTACCCAATCTCTTCTATGTAAATGGACAGTCTTTGTTAGGATCCCTTCAGTGACCTTATTAGTAGATTCCACTTGACCATTTGCTTGTGGATGATAGGGAGTAGATTTTCTGTGTCTGATTTTGTACCTCTCCATCATTTGTTACATTAGCCTTGATGTGAATTGAGCTCCTTGATCTGTAACAATTTCTCTTGGGACACCAAAACGAGTAAAAATATCCTCAAAAAGAAAATTAACTACAGATTTTTCAGTAGCAAAAAGTAATGGCTTGGCCTCTACCCATTTGGTAACATAATCAGTGCAAAATAATATATATTTATTTTGTCTTGATGGAGGACTAATAGTTCCTACAAAATACAAAGCCCATTTTTCAAAAGGTTCAATATGTACCTGAGGCTGTAATGGCATCTCACCTGAAGGAGAAGGTTTCCCTACCCTTTGGAAATTGTCACACCTTTTGACATACTCTTTAGCATATTTGAAAAGGGATGGCCAATAATATCCTAAATGAAGGATCTTATAGGCTGTCCTTTTATCAGCAAAGTGTCCGCCACAAGGTTCATCATGACATGCTTTGAGAATCTCAGGCATCTCATCTTCCCGAACACATCTCCTAATGATAAGATTTGGACCTGTCTTGTACAACTCATTAGCAACCCATGAATATTTTTCACTGTCATAAATGATTTTTCTTTTGTCTCTTGCATTCATTATTGAAGGAAATTTCCCTGAAACTAAATAATTAGAAATGTCAGCAAACCAAGGAGTTTGAGTAGAAATTGCAAAAATATATTCATCAGGAAATTGATCTTCAACTGGAGTGTCATATTTGATGTTTTGGAGTCTAGATAGGAAATCAACTACTGTGTTTTGTTTTCCCGGCCTATCTAGAATGGTAATGTTGAATTCTTGTAAAAGCAATAACCATCTTATGACTCTGCCATTAGTAATTGATTTGTTCATTAGGTATCTAATTGCAGAATGATCTGTATGAACAAAGTTTCATAGCCTGTTATATAGTGTTTGAATTTGTTTATGGCATGAACAACAGCTAAAAAATCTTTTTCAGTTACAGTATAGTTTAACTCTGCAGGAGTCAAATTTTTATTGGTATAGTAGATGACATAAGGAATCAGGTCTTTTTGTCCCAATACTGCTCCTAGAGCTGTATCTGAGGCATCTGTTGAAATATGAAAAGGTAACTTCCAGTTAGGTCACCTTAAAATAGGTGCTTCAGACATTTTTGTTTTCAGGGTCTCAAAGGCTAACTGGCAATCAGAATTCCATTCGAATTCACAGTCTTTGGTAAGTAATTTGAAGAGTGGAGATGCTATCTTGGTGAAGTTTTCTATAAATCTTCAATAATACCCTATAAATCCTAAAAAACCCCTAACATATTTTTGACAACTTGGAATAGATAAGTTAGAGATGACTTTAACTTTTGACTCATCAACTCTAATCCCATCCCCTGAAATGTGATGTCCTAAAACAATTCCTTCAGTAAACATCATAAAACACTTTTCATGACTTAGTGAAAGATTTGCTTCTTTACATTTATTTAAGACTTTTTCCAAGTTTACTAAGGCTTCTTCAAATGTGTTTCCATAAACTGTGAAATCATCCATATATACCTCTACACAATCATGTATTAGATCCGAAAAGATTCCTAATACTGCCCTTTGAAATGTTCCAGGTGCATTGCATAATCCAAATGGAAATGCTCGGTAAGCATAGGTACCCCAAGGACAGGTAAATGTGGTTTTGTATTGATCCTCAAGTGCTACTTGAATTGATTATATCCACTAAACCCATCTAGAAATGAGAAGTACTTTTTTCCAGCTAAGGTATCTAACACCTGATCTATGAAAGGTAGGGGAAAATGATCTTTAAGAGTAGCTTTTTTTAATTCTCGGTAGTCAATACATACCCTCCATTTACCATTTTCTTTGGCATAATTAACAAAGGAGAAACCCACTGACTATCTGAAATAGGATAGATAAAGTTGACATTCAACAATTTCTGCAATTCTTCTTTAACAATCTCCCTAAGATTTGGATTCATCCGTCTTTGAGGTTGTCTGATTGGTTTACAATTTTCCTCTATGTATATGTGATGAGTGCAAGTATTGGGGCTTATCCCTTTCATATTAGTGTACTCCTGTACATATGCAGAAGAATGTCTCTGTAAAATCTTGACTAGTTCTTCTTGTTGAGATTTTTCTAGGTTCCTGTTTATGTTTAAAGTTTTTCCTGGAAATATCTCACTTGTAGAGCTGCCAAATTTATCCATAGAATGAAGAGACATCTGTCTTGATGCAAAAAACTCAATGTTGGATTCTTCTTGAAATTGTTCATGTTTATATTCCGAAGAGGATTCAAAGTTTTCTAAAGTATTCAGAATTTGACTATCTTCACTAATTTCTGAAATTGTGAAGAGAGGTTGTAAGTCTTCTTCATCCTCTATCCATTGAGTATCATCTAAATCTGTAATTGTCCTTGTTGGAGGATACAAAGTGAATTTCTTAGTTGAAATACCATCAGAGATGTACATATCACCGGATCTACAACTAATGAAAGCATCAGCTGTAGCTAACCAAGGTCTTCCTAATATAATAGGATGCCCTCCTAGATTATTCTTAGGAGTTAGGATCATGAAATCCACAGGGTACTCCCAAGAATCTAGGGACACTGAAATGTCTTCTATTACCCCATCAGGTTTGATCACAGATCTGTCTGCTAATTGTAATAATGTGGGTGTAAAGAGAAGATTAGGAAGTTTCAGTTTATCCATGATTTGTCTACTCATGATATTGATTGCTGCTCCTAAATAAATGAGTGTGTTTTGGATCTCAATTCCATTGATGTGAATTTTAACAACTGGATTTCCTGGGTCTAGATACTTTGGAATAGCAATCTTACCCATCATGATATCTGTTATTTTTCCTGCCAGTTGAATTTTCTTTGTCTCTCTTATTCTTTTCCTTGTTTTCTTCATGCTCAACTCCTTTATTGTCTTTGCTAAAATTGGGATTTCCTTGATGGCTTGTAATAATGGAATCTTAATGCAAACATTTCTTAGCTCATCTAGGAAATCATAATTAGGCACCAAAATTTGTTTTTCTACACCTCTATCAATTTGTAGTCTTTTTGGAAAGGGAGGTGTAGGAGTGGATGTTGATGGTTGCTCTAATACAGGAGTTGAAATTATTGGTTCTTTTTGTTTTGATTTTTCAATTTTTGGGTCCTGAAAAGATGTTTCTTCTTCAAGACTTTTATTTTCTCGTAGAGAGTCTTCCTCAGAGTTGTCTTGTTCTTGTATGATCACAGAAGGTTTCCTCTTTTCAAGTATTCTTCCAGACCTAAGTTGAACATCACTAAGGTCTAGAGGAGTAATTAAATAAGTTGGAAACTATTGGCCTTCTATCATGTATGTATTCTGAGGATTTTTATTGTTGGGGTTTGGTATGGGTTGAGCAGGCAACTGATTTGATTTCTGAGGAAATGGTAATGGGAGTGGTTGATTTTGATGTTGTGGGTTCTGAGGATTTTGTTGAGGATTTTGTTGAGGATTTTGAGGAGAAAAATGTGGGTATGGTGGATAGGATGGTGGATATTGATAGTACTGGGAGTATCTTCCATAGGGATTTTGTGCTCCTTATGCCCAAGCTTGAGATTGATTTTGAAATTGGGGCCAAGTTTGCTGCCAAGAATTCCAATTTGGTGGGGGTTGATTATACATTTGATCATGAAATCCTTGTGTTTGAGGTCCTTACCAAGGCCTTCTAGAGACAAAATTGAGAGATTCTGTGGAACTTGTAGGAGTATCTTCTTGAAAGACAACTTTAAGACCAGGAAGTGAAGGAAAACTCTTGGTCTCATGTTTTTCTGAACAAATTACATAGGTCTCTACAACTTTTGCATCCAAAGGACATTCTCTCAAGGCATGCTTCTTTCTACATTTGGGACAAAAGATTGCTAAAGCATCAGATTCAGCTTTTTGCTTGTTTTGTAACTTAAGGGTGTCTATTTGTTCACTAAGACTCCCTAAGATGTCAGATTTGAATTCATCAAGCATATGCCCTATCTCTACCCTACTTACTGTCCCAGAAGCAGACTTACTTACCCTTGCAAGAGCAGGGTCTCTTGGACCTTTTACAGTTTTAGATTTTCCTCTTGAAAGGTTGATACATAACTAAGATATTTCAGGTAATGTGAGCTGAGATATATCCCCTTTTCCCATCATGTTAAGGATATCCAACCATTCATCCCTAATTGTCTTCAACAAGAGAGATTTTAAGGTGTCTTGATCTAAGTTCTCCATTTTTTCTATTTTGATGTTGTAATGGAATATCTCCAACAAATCTTCCAGGTTTTCATCCTCTTTTTGTATCATCTTGAACACTTCCTCCTTATGATTGACTGGCATAAAATAATCCAAATACCTTTCTAGAAATGCTTGTTTCATATCTTCCCATGTCCTAATAGAACTGTTGATCAAACTCATAAACCACTTCAATGCTGCTCCTTTCAATGTTGAAGGAAATAGTTTACGTTTTTGAGCATCTTGTAAGTAGTCATAAGTTCTACACAGGACTTCAAATTCAAATAGGAAGGTTTCAGGATCTTCAGTTTTAAGTCCATAGAAGTTTGCAAGGACAGAGGGTGAAATGTTTTTCATAGTTGTATTGGTTTCTTCATCTACTATAGGAAACCCAAAAGAGCTTCCCATTTCTCTTCTACCTCTTACTCTACCTCATTCTCCTTCTGCACCTCTACCTCCTTCTCCTCTACCTCTACCTCTACCCCCTCCAAATAATGTGTGTTCTCCATTAAAGACTCCTCATCCCCCTTCTTCGGCCATATTTGATTCTTCTGTGGAAGTAGAAAAGTTTGTGTCTCTAGCAAGGGTCCTTGAATCTTCTTCTAAGACAGGTTCAGTGGATGAAGTGGAAGGTATTTTTAATGGAATATATGATCTTAAGTATTCTGGAAGTCTAGGATTAGTAAAGGATGGAATGTGGGTCTGAGTTGGAGATGTGCTGGCTCTAGGTCTAGGTGAAACAAGTGGTGTTCTAGGAATCAAGCTTCTGCTTCTGCTTCTTATGCATCTACCCCTTGAGTCTCTCTCTCTATGCATATCATTGTTTTTCGGTGGTAAGAAACAAGGCTACCTAGTTACACTTCCCCGGCAACGGCACCAAAATGTTTGTGCTCAACTTAGTGTTCCTAAATTGAATTCATTAATTGTCAACCACGGGTAGTAAACTGTTGAAGTGTGGTGCACTGTATGTGCCTAGGTATTTGTTTCTCACTACGTTGTGTTTAGTGTTTTCTGATGTTTTTGGTTTTATGATTTTATGTTTGAAAAGGAAAAGAACTAAATGTTGGTGAAAAAAAGCTATTGGTTATATTAAAGCAGAACAAGGCCTAACTATGGCTGGAAAACAACAAATACAAATATTAAAACAGAACAAAGCCTAAACTATGGCTGGCAAACAACAAATGCAAAGCTTGATAATGACTTTATTGCAAGGAAATAAATCACAACATGAGTTTGAACTTATCCAATTCATTTATTAAAGATGTGTTGGAAGAGCTTGAGAAATGGACAAGTCAAGTGTGAATGAAGTTCTCCTAAATAAACAATCAACTTACAATGTTACAACATCTCATCCATGGTTAAAGGTTTATTGAGGCATATTTGGAAAATAACATTTGTGGCACAATAAGATTTCTACTCTAAACTAACTTCTAATTCTATTCTGCAACTCAATTTAGCACCACTAGGCCTCACTCAAAAGTTATAGGTTTATTTTTAGAATAGTCCTTGAGAAAATGCTTATTTGTGAAATGGTAAAAAGGTTGCAAAATACTCCAGGCCTTAGACTGATACTAGCTTCTTTCCAGATGATTATGTATTAATATGAGGTTGGTACAAAATAAGTTTTGTAAATAATGAAGACCGTGGTATCTAAATTTAACAACTAATACAATTTAGAATGCAATGGATAACAACTAAACTGTAATGCTAATACAGTGAGCTAAGACTAAACTAGAGTGCTACTAATATACTTGAAGTACAGTGAACAGAGTTAAACTAAAATGCCAGTATCAAAGCTTGAAATCTAGTGACAGAGCTGAACTAAATGAAATCAACCTCCGGAGTGTTATGACTAAATTAACATGCAGCTAGTCTATGGAATTCTACAGCCCATCTCGTTCAATGTGAATGCTATTTTGGAAGAGTTTGTAAAAACGATTCTGGCTGTATTATTCAATGCAATTGAACATAAACGTAAGATTTGAAAGAAAATACAATTAAAATCTAAGATACCATAGCTGTTTCTTATTCATTGTTAATGATGTTTTGGAAGATTTTGTAGGAGTAAGACCGGCTGTGACACTTAGTGTAAACAAGCATAAATCATAAAATTCGAAAGGAAATGCAACTAAAATCTACAACACCGCAGCTATGCCTTATTCATCATGATGATATTTTGTAAGAGTTTATAAGAGTAAGTCTAGCTGTGATGATCAATGTAAACAAGCATGAAACATAAACTTTAAAAACGTGCTTAAGCTAGAAATGAAAAAAACGAGACTAAAATACTTATCTAAACCGTATAAACAAGGCTGCTCAGGAGGCAGGGGCCCTCTACCACCGGAATAGCATGAAAAATATACTTCAAGATTGACTCAGTGCTTCCAATAAAGTGATACTTCTTGCATTAGAGAGAAATTACTTCAAAATAGAGTGTTTTCGTATTTCTGAAATCTAGCAGTCAAATACAAAATCTAACCTTGTCCCTCGGTTTTCCGAGCCATATTTATAATCAAAATTACATAACTGTCTTGAGATAACCTAGGGATAATTTTATTTCCAAATTAAAATCGAACTAGGACTTTGATGGTGGTCTCCTAACATGATTAAGGACATCTGGACTGTCCTTGTCCTATTAGGAGTCTGCCTCCTAGTTTGAGTTCCCACGTGCATAACCACCTGCAGAGTTCCGTTCAAACTTCGTGGAGAGCAAAAAATGATGAGTGAATAATGTGGAATATTCCCATATGTGTTTTTCTCCAAGATGACACCTGGAACTTGCGTAGACATCAAGACAGCTGCAGAATCGGAAACTAGCTACAGAATGTCTGCATTCTGTAGCTAGATCTAGTTCAAAAAGTACTACAATGACAAAATCATAAAAACATAGCAATTTAGTCATGATATTCATTCTTAAATCAATTTTAACTAATTCTACTGATCATTTGAGCCTGTGATTAATAATGGACAAAGGAAATGGAGTGGAATGTGGTGGAAGAAATAACATCTTTGGAGCTCAACACTACTCTAGGTGCATAATTTTCACTAGGATCTTCTTGTTGAATCTCAACAGTCCCTCTCAACTAGAAAGGGATTTTCCTTCACCCCGATCCTCTCTCTATGGTATTCGAATTTTCTCCTGGTGAATGCCTTCATTAGAATATCTCCATCCTGATATTCTGTACGAATGTAGTACTAAGGAAAGATGATCTTCCACTGCACACAATATCTGATATGATGATACCAGATATCTATATGCTTAGATCTATCATGAAACATAGGATTAATTGAGAGTTTAATGCAACTCTGATTATCACAATGAATCACTGTCAGATCTAAATGAGAACCAAAAAAACCAACCAAGATCTTTCTCATCGAGATAGCATCACATGCATCTTCAATTTCTACCATGTATTTCTCTTTCACCAAACTGAGTGCCACTGATCTCTTCTTCCTGCTATACCAAGAAACAACTGTAGATCCGATACTAAATATCCCCCATGATGTGCTCTTTTTATCCATTGGACTTCCCACCCAATCTGCATCTGTGAATCCATGCAACTTCACCTCATTCGTCTATCTTTACCATAATCCATACTCAAATATTCCCCTCAGGTATCTCAGGACATGATTTCCCGCCTTCCAAAAGAGATTGGTAGGCTTAACCATCGCTTGACTTACCTGGTTAACTGCATAGAAAATTTTTGGTCTCGTGTTCACTAGATCCATTAGTGAAACCACTAACTATCAATAGAAAATAGCATCCACGACCTCTCCATATGTAGCATCCTCTTTCCTCTAGTTTCCTAAGAGGAGTATCCATTGGTTTGCAGCCCTCCATGTCAAAATTACCTAGTATCTCCCTTGCATACTTGCCTTGAGATAAAAAAAAATCACCATCTCTCTACCATATTTCCAATCCAAGGAAATAATGAAGGAGGTCCATATCCTTCATCTCGAACTCCTTTGTAAGGTCATCCTTGCATGAGTTTATCAGCTGCTAATCACCAATCAATATTAAATCATAAACAGAAAGAACAAGGATTAAAATCTTACCCTCCACCACAATTTGGTATAGGTTTGTATCCACTTCACTTTTGGTGAAGCCCAGTCTGATGAAATAGCTATATATCCTAGTGTACCAAGCACGAGGAAATTTCTTCGGCCCATACAACACTCTTTTGAGTTGGCACACATGCGACTTGCTACTGAAGATCTCAAATCCTTCAGGCTGCTCTATGTAAACCTCTTCCTTAATGATCCCATTGAGAAACACAGTATTCACATCCATCTGATGAATGGGCTAGCCCATCTGCGCTGAGAGAGAAAAAATGGTCCTTATGGAAGAATACCTTATGACAGGTGCAAAGGTTTCTTCATAATCAATCCCTCGATCTATGAGAAGCCTCGGACCACAAATATGCCCTTGTATTTCTCAACACTCCCATTAGAAACTTGGTTTACCTTATATATCCATCTTGAACCTACCATTGATTTACCAACCGACCTTGGAACAATTTCCCAAGCATTTTTTTTTACAATGGAGTCATACTCATCCACCATTGCATCTACCCATGTGGGCTCCTGTGCTACTTCCTGAAAGGAAGATGGCTCAATCACAATACATTTACTCATCAAATCCATGTATCCAGCAAATCAGTCAGGAGACTATATTTGTCTACGCTGTGAAGTATGGGCTCCTACATTCTGTGCAGCATCAAGTCTCAACCTATCAACTTCTATGGTACACCTTCTACCAGTTATGATGTTTGGCACTCCGTGAGTGGACTCCTATACTCCATGAACCTCCTCCTATGCCTGATCCACATCTATAGACTCATCTTTGGGAAACAGTAGGTCCTCCTCTGCATGCAAGTCTAGCTCCCTCTCAAGCGAAAATCGCATGGATTTCCCCACATCAAATTTTATATCTCATCGCATAATAGTAATCTTACTGTTATGAAAATCCACACGATAATTATCGGGTGTTTCTGTGTACCCCAGAAATATCGCAACTTCAGCATTCGACTCCATCTTCTTCCTGGCATTCTTCGTCACATGCACATAAACAGATGAGCCAAAAATCTTAAAGTAAAAAACATCCAGTTTCTTACCAGTGAAATATTCTTCAGATGTAATCATGAAAAGTACTCTATGAGGACAACGTTTTTTCACATAAACCTTAGTGTTGCATGCTTCCACCCACAAATTCATTGGTAGTCCCTTATCATGCAACTTCGCTTGTGTTGTGCCCATGATCATTATTCTCTTCCCCTCTGCGACCCCATTTTTCTGTGGGTTATGGGGCACTATGAGTTCTCTTCGAATTCCTTCTCTACTACAAAAGTATTTGAATTTGTTAGAGATTTATTTTCCACATTATCGCTCCTTAGAGCCTTCACTTGCTTCCCTGAATCTTTCTCCACCAATGCCTTAAACTCAAAAAAATTTGAGAATGTTTTATCCTTCTTCTGCATGAAGAAGATCCAACATTTACGAGAAAATTCATTAACAAAAATAACATAATACTTATTTTTTGATTTTGAAGCAACCGAGAAGAGTTCACACACTTCTGTGTCAACTCTCTCTAGATCACCGAAGCATGGTTCTCCTTTTCATCAAACGTTAACTTTACATACTTCCCTAAGGTGCAGCCCTTACATTGATATAACTGTGCAATTGTTCCCATTGGAAGTCTAGTAGATGTTTGCTGCATGACTTTCAAGGCTCCATGATGAAGATGGCCCAATCACCTAAGCCATAATTCATCCTCATCTCGGCTCACCATTTTTTCTTCCTTTCCCATAGTGGTAGCACAACCATCTACCTACAGATTTTATATATTCTTAACTCGATTCCCTATCCTCTTGGCTTGACCCATTGTTTTATGTCGCAGGAAAACTTTTCCATCACTGAAAACAATGTCAGAACCTTCTCCTCCAACATTACGAATCAAACCAAGTTTTTCTTCAGATCTGGAACATGCATAACATATTTCAATTTAAATGGTTTACCTGACTCCGTCTGAAAGGTAATGGTACCAATGCCAGTTGTACTGTATAGTCCATTTTCACCTATATCTATATGAATTTGGAGATATTTCTTCTCAAAGTAACTAAAAATATCCTTATCTTCAGTCACATGGAAGGAAGCGCCACTATCCAAATACCACACTGATCCTAATGCACTTAACATGATGCATGCAATCAAGGAGAAATCAATTTCAAATTGCAAGGCAAGGGCCTCACCAGCTGCAACTCCAGCAACCTTCTTGTTCTTCTTCTTCTGTGAACAGTTAGTAGGAAGATGCCTATGTTCATAACAATGAAGACACTTCACCTTGGAAAAATCCAACTTCTTGCCTTTAGACTCAGATTTAGAATGCAATTTCTTCCCATTCCCCTTCCTTGCCTTGGCAACCAAAGCAAAATCCTCTTCATCATCGTTTTTTGGTGAAGAGCCATCTATGGTGTTTCGCCTGAACTCCTCCTACACTAGATCCGACCACGGTCATTCCCAATGTAGTAGTTTTTCCCGTCTGTTGAAAGTCTTCATAACTATCCCAACTCTTAGGAAGTCCTAAGAGAGCCAATCTCACCAAATCATCATCAGCAACAGTGATTCCCACACTCCCCAGTTCATCCTGACATTGCACAAACTTCGTGAGATACTTTGGAATGATGTCGCCCTTTTCCATCTTGATCTTCCTGAGTTTATATTTGAGCGCGAATTTGCTATGTTCGTTTCTTCTTTGGAAATGATCCATCAAAGCCTTCCACATAGCATATGGTGTGGCTTTCGTATGAAGGCTTGAGACAATATGGTGTCATACACCTTCCAACATAATCCTCCTCGCCTTTGCCACTTTCTTTTTCCTTGCATCAAGTAATGCAACATCTGTCGAAGTGGGCTTAGGAACATCACTGTCAATGAATTCCTTCAAGCCATTATCTTCGAGCACTGCCTCCATCCTCTCCTTCCAGGAAATTTAGTTCGAGTTTCCCTTGATTACATAATCTAATTGCAGCCATTGAAATCCGTTTCGATGTTAACTCGACTATAGCACCAATAAAATATTTCTACAAATTTGAATTCTGTCCACCAACAAACTCAGCTCTTGAATCAAAATTACAATCTTTTGTGCTCCAATACGATGTAGAAATTTTAATACAAATTATGTATTTCCTAGATTTTCCTGATCTAACAATTATATGACACTGTTAAATATAGAATCGCTTCTACAAAAATCATTGTGGAATTTAAAACAAGATAGCCAATTTCAATATCAAGAATAAATATCAAACACACATAACACAGATATTTTTACCGGGAAATCATAATGCTAAAAACCCCACTATCATACATTGTGTATATATCATGGATCATGAAACGATCTCATACAAAGATATAATCCAAGAGATCTTAGTACAATATACAATCGTCTCACACTGTCATACAAAAATTGGCAAATTCATGTGCCAATTTACTGCCTCTAGACAGCCTGCCTCCACTCTGCAATCCCAGGTGATAGCAATTCCCGAATGAATGGAATCCTTCTTGCCTTGACTACACAATTCTCATGGGCATATCCAATGCATGTGTGTTTGCGTGAGTTCACCCACTAATGTCACAAATGATAGTGAAATTTTCCCTTTCACCTACATCTCAACTGGGTCTCCACTGGATCTGACATGCATGTAGTTAATAGTAGTAAATCTTCAGTTGCATGTGAGACCACTGATTGTGAATTAATTAATAATTAATTCATTGGTCTCGCACTAGTGTATCTTCAGTTACAACTAGCACAACTGAGTTTAACTCACTTAACTAATTTAAACTACTTTACAACTCACATATCTACACATCCAAGTTCCAACTTTGTTAAAAAATTGAATCACTCAGTTACAACTAAGTCCACTTGCATGTCCCACCAACCGACCTCTAAACACAAATTTCCTATAGCTAACGGATCTGCCACTTCAGTTAACTATTTCCAAATGCTCATTGAGAATAAATTATTCTTTATTGTCCAACTATTATTAAGGGATAATAATAGCCACCATTCATCTATAAATAGACATACGATCTATAAATAGAACTTGCACGTACATCTATAAATAAACCTGATCTATAAATAGAATTTTCTCATGCATCTATAAATATACATCATCTATAAATAGAATTTACTGATGCATCTATAAGTAGAACTCCACCTAAAAATAGTCTAAGGCTCCATCCTAGTGTAGGTGCATAATTTTCACTAGGATCTTCTTGTTGAATCTCGACAAATAAAAACCCATTAAAACACAAGGAAACTGTGGCCGAAGAAGGCTTCACGATTGGTTGTGGTGATTGTGATCTTTGAGTGTTGCATTTTTGCTAAGCATATGGTGTAAACAAATGATCTTTGATTGTGGCATTACTGCTCAAATGCAAACAAATGATCTTCTCAATCAAATGAAGTCACCTCTCACTTGTATTTTTCTTCCCCAAAAATACAAAAGTGGGAAATGATGAAATTATTTTGAAGGATATATTTTTTTAAATGAAAAAGTGAAAACTATTGAAAAATATAGATTTATTCGCATTATATATATATATATATATATATATATATATATATATATATATATATATATATATATATATATATATATATATAAAGATAAATTTCTAAAACTTAAAAAGAAAAAATATAAAAATAAATTTGAAATGGGAATTTTAAAGTAATATTTAAAAATATTACTATGCGCGTTATCTTGTTTCTAAATATTAGTGCATATAATATTTTTCTTAAATTTTAAAAAAGGTAATATTTAAAAAATTAAAATTATTACTAATTTTTCCCATTTTTTTTCTAAATATTGGTGCATAGAAACACATGTTATTAATATTACATGGGTTGAAACTTTTAATTGCCTTTTCTAATTAATGTTGAACCCATTATTTGTGCTTCATTAAAACCACACTAAACCCGTGCTTTACCATTCCTTAAAAATATTTTCAATATTCTAATATTTATATATTAAGATGTTAATTTTAATTTTATTATTTATTATAGTCTTATGTGACTTGGGCCTGATTCACACATAATACCGTAAATCATATTATTAAAAAATTTACCTATACCCAAATTAAGTAATAAATAATTGTCATGTCATTTCAGGTGCCTAGTCACACCTGTATATGTATTAAATTTTAAATATTTTAATTCGCTTACTCATTATGACACGAAAATTCAATATTAACCTTAAAAGATAAAATTTCCTGTTTTAGCAAGAAATCCACTTTACACAACCTCATGTTAATTAAAAAAGATATGACACAGTAAATCCATGATTAGTGGATCCAAGGTATAGACAATCATTGTAATACAATCATTTCATTTTTCTTTACTTACCCTACAGTTAGTATTATCTAATGTGAATAAATGGAGATAATATTTCTCTGTATATTCATTATAACTATAATGCAAATTAATGTAACATAGTATGACCTAATTTAAGGTTTATCGGTAATTACTACTCAACAACTTAAACAAGTAGACTTATTATGGATATTAGCTTAGTTCTTAAAGCTTATATTACTCATATTAATATAAGGAAAAGAAATACTTATATGACTCATATTGGTAAAAGGAAAAGTAAGGATGTATAACACATCTCGTAGTAATATCCTCCTTACATAACATATATGGTATCACTAGTGATTATCCCGAGATAACATGTAACTCCAACATATCACACCATTAAATATGGAAGCTCAACTAGGAACATTGGTTCCCCTATCATTACTAGCTTTTCCCTGTCTTATTGTTTTTACTTAGGTTTTGCAATTGTTGTTTACACTATCACGAGGGTCACCGATGTAGTATTCATAGATTACAAAGGTGTAAACACTAAGTGAGGAGTATGGCCGAAAGGTGGTGTGGGAGTAGGAGGATGAAAATTTACACTTTCACTTGAGGAAATACGAGTAAATTCCTAGTCATATTACCTAATGTTTCTATTGGATGTATGAGGAAGAAAACTTGAGGATCCTTGTATTATTAGCTCAATGTTGATCATGGTGATCATTTGTCCACTTTTTTCCCCCAACCTTTTATTGATAGATATCTGAATCTAGAACAAGACACTATAGGTTCTCTCTCGTGCTCACAACACTCTAGCAATATAAAAACCCACACACTGGGAGGATTATGGATGATTCTATTGTAGCTCGAATTAGAAGTTTCAAGCATTATACAAAGGATATAACATTAGTGTAAACTAATATATGGCAAATATAAGTCTCAACCAAAATGAAAATTTGAGAGACAAAGCATTTGAAAAGAGACCAACTCAAAGGATCATGTTGTAAATTACTCTCCCCACTCTAAGAGTGACTCACACTATAATAGGGAAGATCTAAGATAAGGTGTGAGCTTGAAATGAATCTTGGATTATGGATACTTCTTGATTTCAACATGGATCTTCTCCCACTAATGATCAAATCAAATTAATGCACATACACATAGAGATCCACAAGACATATAGGCAGATTCTATAACACAAGTGACTAAAAGTTGAATCATGGAGAGTCTTAGCATATATACTAGGTGGTATAGTAGGAGACACTATTGTGAAAAGTTATGTAGGTATAGTAGCTGCCAATATCATTATACATAATTATTCATTTACAATTTTCAACACATATACATAAATAGGAACATAGTACAAATAATATTATTATCATTTTTAATCAAATCAACTAAAATTCAAATGTGATTACCAGATACAAATATTTCATGAATATCATTCTTCTAATATAAATTCACAACAAGCATTCAAGGATGGTAATATCATCATACATAATAATTCTCCATCAAAATAATGGTGATAATTTCCAATATATACATCAAATAAAAATACAATAATGGTAAATTATCAACATCTTGAATAAAATAGAAGTCTTTGTATTATTAATAATTCTAAATGTGTCATAGATATCATTATTCTAAGGTAAATTCACATCCATCTAAAAATAGGAATTTCATTCTACACAATAATATTTCATCAAAAACAATGCATGTGCATGCCTAGCAATCACCACCAAGATCATCCTCATAAGCCTCATCCACGTCATCATCAGCAACACTATCACCATCCTCCTCCTCTTCATCTCCTCCTATAACACTATTACCATCCTCATCATCCTAATCTCTTGATATATGCTCAACATAGTCTAGATCATCATCTTGGGTGCATTACTATAGAATTTTGGAAAAAAAAAAAGATCGAAAAAAAATATTACTTGTTAGCATTAATTCCATAGCACAACCAGTTTTTGTTTTGTACAATGTAAACCATAAAATGAGGTAGGATATAATATCTAATAGTGCTAAACAATAAAATGAAAATATGGTTTAAATATATAATGAAAATCCAACTAATATTACATACCTCTAACTCCATCCACATAACAAAATCAACCCATTTGATTTGTTGCAGCATCTCTTTTTCAAAATGATTTGGATGTCTTCCATATTTTAGTTCCCATGAATCCGTAAATAGGGAGAAATTAGATAACAATGATTTTCTTCTAGGACAAAATTTATTTAAAAAATATCACATATTTAATATACTTACAAAATGAATGTCTTTTGTCTTTTCTAACCTCACTTTGGAAGATTTGTCCTTAAACATAAGCCACTTAAAATCATTTTCACCAAAATACACATCTATGTAATGGAGGTAACCTCATAGAAATTAAAGCTAGAACCAACTCCTTTATATTTCCATATCATGAAGCTTCATGTTTCATTATGTATTTGTCCAAAACGTCTAATTATATTAAAAACTTTAGATATATTAAAAATTATATATCAATAAAACAAAGATTGTATAAATCATTAGAATTAATAAGCATTTATTTTTCCCATATGCTTCTTAAACTATTTCCATTTAATGCTTCACTAAAAAGTGTACCAAAATTGACATGTAATTTCATTGTTCTTAAATTCTTATAATTAATTATCATTGGGAGTTGATAATATTATGAAGCATAGACCTAATATGAATAATATTATGAAGCATAGACATAATATGTGTAAGAATTAACACTACTAACTAATTCAATTAAAAAATAACAATCTACTGTAGAGGTTAACCCAGTTTGTGATTTACAAGTGTTTTTACCGACTTCAATTACACGTTTATCCCAAGTATGGAAATGCTAATTATCATTGGGAGTTGATAATATTATGAAGTACAGACATAATATGTGTAGGAATTAGCACTATTAACTAAATTAAAAAATAACAATCTACGGTAGAAGTTAACTCAATTTGGGATTTATTAGTTTCTTTACAGACTTAATTACACGTTTATCCTCAGTATGGAAATGCTAAGTTCTATAACTAGTATGACGTAGTTAAAACCAAAAATCATATATTAAATTTTTTAATTTTGACCTACATCATTTTAAGATACAAGGAAGTTAATACTTTAGAGAGATTAAACACACAAGTCATACTGTGAACTGTAAATGCAAAATAAAACAATATTTATATCGGATTCCAAATTCTAAATAATAGAAAGAAATATAGGTTTCAAAAGAAAATGGCAATGAGGCCTTTTTCATTTAGCCCTTGCTAGTTAGGCTCTAATTCCATAGATGCATTCCAGCACTATACTCAAATTCACTTTCACACAAAACCATGGATAGGAAATTGAGCTATTGTATTACTTAAAGAACAAAAACCTTTTTCACAAATAATCTCCAACCATAAGTTGTCCATGATTAATACAACATCCCTATTCGATTAAAATATGTTAGAGTGTAACCGTTATGCTATGTTTATGGATGTCAATCATTTTCTTAATTTAGAACAAAGGACCCATGTTCAAACAGGGGATTCCAGACCTCTAGATCCCCAGTATCACCAAATTTCGCCTTCTATCATCCTGACCTGGATGTTGATAACAATATATCTTACGATATCATAATAATTAATTTATTGATTCATTTCTTGTTTCCAACCTGGCCATATCAATGGAAGGCTTGCTACATGTGTAACTTTTAATTGTTGACCGTTACTTTGACCACTTATGCCATTTGTCCTACTTGTATGGTTTCCTCACGTAACCAACAAGAATCAATCTTCATGAATGTGACCACCCTTTCGAACTCAGGCTTTTTATTCTAGCTCTAAGCAACCATCTCAATCAATGGCCCTACCTTTGTTTTTTTACATATTTACGGTCACCGCAAAATTAGAGATTTTTTTAGTGACTTGTTAGTGTAATAGTTTTAATGAAAATTATTAGTTTATGAAGGTAAATACGTCATGAAAACCTTAAATTTAACTTAGTTATATGATCATCACATAATGGAAATGTTTGGAAAAATGCGAAATGATTATGCGATAAACACATATAAAAAACTGAAGAAAAAATTAGGGATATTGGTAACAAAAATGACAGAATTTAAATCCCCTAGAAAACTGTTCTAATTGCACTAAAAATGCTACAATAGATTGAATTATGAATATGAATACAAAGTATATTTCTAACCAGATAGACAACTCTACCAAATTCAGCAGAAGTTTATTCATCTAATGAGAGTATTTGATGTAATGAGGACCATTGCTTCTAAAGAATCCACATTTTCTACCTAATATGTACAGCTAATGGTTTATTTTTACCATTCATGGGTTATAAACTCATGGTTTTCAAAAACTACGACATTCACCATGGTAATTACTATACTATCCACTTATGTGTTTGACAATGGAGTTTTCTCATAATATCCACCCATGATATTAACCCATGATATTCACTAACAAAATAAATAAATGAAAAGGCTCTACTAAAAATGATGAGGTATGTTGAATGATTGATGCAAGAGCATCTGGCCTCAAGTTAAATTTGTAATGTAATTCAATGCTAAGGTCTTGACATTGGTCCAAGAGGGACATTTTCTTTGTATAATCATTGTAAAGCCTTTTAAAAACTTCATAGTTCACAAGTATTAGTCTAGAAGGCTCTAGATAGGTGTTGGCTCATTAGTCAAAGAGCTTAGTCATAATGAACTATGTAACAAATCCCTGAGATGGAGGGATGACTCGAGGAGCTAGTGAATGAGTTATAGATAGAGTTAAGTATGGGTTTTTAACTATAGGAGTTAGTTGCTAAAATTTGGGAATCTGTTGATAAAGATTCAAAAGATAGACTTTCATTGGGAGGACGTAAGCATGTAGAGAGGGAGCGCGAGAGCAGAGACAATTCTATAGAGAGGAGAAGCACGAGAACCGAGAAGGTTCTGCTGAAGATATGAGGGCCATGTAAAAGCGCATAAGGAAAAGTTTGATTGTAAGCAGTTTAATGTATTTGTACATTTGTTAATTAATGAGAAAATTGAATTCATATGATTGTTTTGTGTGTTTTTACAGATGAATGATCCATAATGAGATAAACTTGTTTCTGTGAATAATCCATTGTTGTATGAATGCTCAATGAAAGGATAAGTATTTTGAGTGAATAAGACTTAGTGGCTGGGTAGAATTTATATGATTCCAACCCAGAAGATAATTTGTTGATGCTGTGTGAAAAAAAACAAGTGAAAATAATAATTCTATGCAGGCCAAAAATGAGAAGAAATCCAAATTGAGATTTGGAGAAGAAAGTATAGAGGGTGTTCTATATTCGGGTTGAAGAAGTGAAATGGTTATTTGAATAACCAGAAGAATAAGATCATGAGAGATCAACACTTTTAAAAAATGAAAAAAGTTTAGGAAGGATTGCATAGATGTAGAATAGTGGTGATCGAAAAAAATACAGAAAAGACTAAGACAAAAAATCCTTTAGAAGATTTCCAAAGGAAGGGAAATGGACGACGAGGATTAAATCGCAAAGATCTAAGAAAGATCGATGATCTAGATTGAGTTTGAAAGTTAAATTGGGAAAGTTGCGAACTGGACACGTGTCGGGCAGAGCAACCAAGCACACATCGCAAATCGACTATTTTAACATTTAATTTTAAGTCATCTAAAGGTAAATGATATAGCTTACAATGTGAAGAAGGGCGAGAACTAAGGACCGTTAGATTTTGGAGCAGATCACTGGTGGAGGTTAAATCACAAACAGGGTGATTTCGCATATCGAAGATTATTAAGTTTAGGTGTTAAGGTCTTCGCAAGTTAAACAAGATAATTTTCGATGTGATAAAGAGAAGAGCCACGTGTCGGCATAGTGCTTCAGTGCATATCACACATAGCAGATTTCTCTGATTATTTTTAAGAGTTCGAACGATAAGTTATTTTTGGTGCGAAGTGATGTGATTGCATATCGCACAGGATAAAGGTTAACCGGGGGAGTTAACAGGTGCAACATGAAATTTTTTAAGTTGGGCGAAGTACGAAGTGATATATGTTGCGAATTGCAAAATTGTAATATCGTGAAAATAGTTAAGCATTGAATCTATGGGTAGGTAAGTTATAAGAAGTGCAAAGTGTGAAGCAACGTGGTTGGTCACCGTTTGGGTGGGCCATAACCCACAAATCCGTAGGTTTGTATAAATCTGCAGTGCTGTGAACAATATGAGTTTATGTTGTGATGTATGGTGATACCATATGCGGTGTATTGGATAAGGTAATGGAGGCAGTCACGGTAAAAGGTAAAAAAACATTTATTATATGAGTTATAAACCCAAACCCACTTTTTAAAAAGATCTTATGCATAAAATAAGTAAAATAAGATTAAGGTTGGGTTATAAATTTTATTATAGGTTTGATGAACCCATGCTCAGGTTTTAATCAGAGTTAATAAAAAGTTCTGCGTATGTGGGTAAAAGCATCATTTTGGCTTCATCATTTGGTATCAGAGCAGGTTAAATATCTTTTGGGTGAAAGTTAGATCATAAATTCTCTTTAGAGGAGAAATCAAGACAACAAGAGTTCTTTGAAGAGAAAAGAAGAGTAAAGAGATAAAAGTAAAATCTACTTTGGGAGAAAGTAGATCAGATTATTGAAGGACAAAAAATAGAAACTGCAACAACAATATGTGTTCAGAAAATTGGACAGTGAGGTATGGTATTCATGTTTTTAGTTAATTAATTATGAATTATTGATAGAAATACTTTGGAGATGTTTGATAATTGTAGCCAAGAACAAGAAAAGTTGTTTATGATGATAACAATGAACCTATCCAACTAGATGTTGGAAGAAAGGAGAGAGGTGACTGAGTACAACAGCCAAGGGATCAATAGAGCTCGAGAAGATTCAAGAGAGTGAACCAAGAGAGAGAATATCTAGGAAGAGATCAAGCTCGGAGAGGAAGCTTGATAAGGTATTGAGTAGCAAGAGCCGATTTCTACAAGAGAAAGCTATGTTGCAGATCATCAATTGAGCATAGATGAGCTCATGAGGAAGATGGCCATGGAGGGTCATAGAAGAGGTTCTAGAGAATTCCATAAAGGTAAGATGAGTAATGAAAGGCGAGAGATAAATCTTGTAGCGAGGAGAATATAGTTGAAAGTACTACAAGGATGGCTACAAGAGAAAGAGAATGAGGACCAAAGATATGGATGAAGAATGAGGAAATGAGTTAGATGGAACCTATTGCAGAAGATATGTAATTTCAACTTGATAAACAAGTTCAAAGAACTTGAAAAGAGACATATTGACTTGTTGGAGAAGGAGAGACTCAAAGGATTTGAGTCACAACCAAGGGGATTTGTTGAAATCAAGAGTGTCAATTTAAAACTGGGGTATGAAAGATTGATGCTTGAAGCATAAAATGAGGCTGAAGGGTCTTGTATTTTTAAAAGTAATATTTTGTGTATGTCTGCAGGTACATCATAGGGTGATGAACAAACATTAGAGTTTGTTATGAAGAAGCAACATAGTTTGGAAACTATTCGGATTAATACTGAGATAGCAAGATCTTAGAACAAAAGGAGACAGAGAGGTCCCATGGAAATGTACATCAGAATATTGGAGCTGGTAATAGTGAAGATTGGAATAGCAGATATGAGTTAAGACCTGAGGATGAAGAAAAGGTATTTACTGTGCCTAATGAGTTTGGATTTCTTAAGCATGGTGATTTATAAAGGTGTGTAGATTTAGCAGAGAGAGAAGGGCCATCTGATGATTGGTCAACAACAAGTGAAGGTATTGAAAACTGTGTAAATTTTACAAATTCTACTCCATTTGAAATTGTTGAGCTATATAGAAATTTATACCTTCAAAGATGAAAGTTTCAAAAGCAGAGGATATATAGTCATGATAAATTGTTGAAGAAGGAAGATAAATAAATTGTTGTGAATGAAAATCATGAAGAAGAAGATAAGGATGCAAGAATGGTAATAATAGTTTATAAAATTGACATTACAGAGGATGCAGTTCATTATTGTGAACCAGAGTAGGGAGACATCCTTGAAACATAACATATGGAGCAGAGACTTGCTGACAGTCTCATGAGTTCTTTGCAAAATTTAAATCAGCATACTGATGTGCAGACAAAGGAGTTAGAGGAAAACTCATAACAACATATTGAGATGTTTCCAGAGAAGGAAAAGGAAAGAAGGCCTTCTATTTTTCCTGATAATTGGTTTATGATTACAAGTTTTGATGAATATCAGACAGACCTACCACAAGTTGAAGGAGATTCAGTTTTAGAACTAAAGATGACTGGAAGTTTCCAGGTAAGGCATAATGATGAGAAGGATGTAAAGCATGAAGATGTTGTGTTTGAAGAAGATGAATTAAATGTCAGAATTAGTCAAGGAGGTGAAGGACAATCAGTGAAGGTTGTTAAGGAAGAGAAAGGAAAATATGCTAGAATTGATGCACAACATAGTGATGTATTTGAGAGGAATAATGTAGAAAGTAAGTTACTAGAAGAATCTGAGTATGAGAAAGGAATTACAGAAAATGGAGTGGAAATGTCTCAAGTTGTGAAAGAGGCAGGAGCAGATACTAGTTTGACAAACTTGATTATGTTCTCTAGTATAGAAAGAAGAGTGAATGAGTATATTATTGCAGTCAAAGAATCAAAAGAATTGTTTTTTTGAAACTAAATTTGGAGGTAGTGAGAAAAAAAGGGATGTTGCAGATGGAGATATCTTAAGAGATATTCAGGAAGTATGGGACAACAATGTCAGGAGTAATATTTGCAGCAGTAAATGGAGTAATTCCAAGTGAAAAAAGAAGAAATTGAAGCAAGAAGAGCTAAAGAAAGAAATCAGTAGTTTAATGATGAATGGATAAAGTGCAACAAAGTGAAATGGAAAAGTAAGGAAAAAAAATTAGGTTGCAGTAGCAGAATGAATTACAAGAAGCTATAGATGAATTATGGAACCTAATGCAGATATATAAGATGAGCTGTAGTAGAATGAAGAAAGCAGTCTAGTGTGGAATTTTTTGGGAAGTGAAGAACAATGAAGGTAGAGATAATGGAGCACTACAGTTCAAAGCATGGAAGTCTCGAAGGTTGCAACTGAAGAATGATGAATACAATGTAGCTTATGGAAAGTAGAAAAATAGAGTTTGGGATCGAGAAGAAATAAGGAAAAAAGGTACATGATCAGGTAATCATGTCTTTTATCTACTTTGGGAGTCTAATGTAGGAGGATCTGGCCTCAAATTAATTTTTTAATGTAATTCAAGGTTAAGCCCTTGAAATTGGTCGAAGAGGGACATTTTCCTTATATAATCATTGTAAAGTCTTCTAAAAACTTCATAGCTCACAAGTATTAGTCTAGAAGGTTCTAGGTAGGTGTTGACTCATTAGTCAAAGAGCTTATTCATAATGAAATATGTAACAAATCCCCGAGATGGAGGGATGGCTCGAGGAGTTAGTGAATGAGTCATAGATAGAGTTAAGTATGGGTTTCTAATTATAGGAGTTAGTTGCTAAAATTTAGGAATCTGTTGATAAAGATTTAAAGGATAGACTTTCTTTGGGAGGAGGTAAGCCTATAGAGAGGGAGTCTGAGATCAAAGAGGGTTCTGTAGAGAGGAGAACCCCGCGAACTGAGAAGGTTCTGTTGAAGAGATGAGGGCCATGTAAAAGAACGGGAGGTAAAGTTTGATTTTAAGAAATTTAATGTATCTATACATCTGTTAATTCACGAGAAAATTTAATTCATATGATTGTGTTGTGTCTTGTTTACGAGCT
Source organism: Pinus albicaulis (assembly GCA_034641835.2). Classification (NCBI taxonomy): domain Eukaryota; kingdom Viridiplantae; phylum Streptophyta; class Pinopsida; order Pinales; family Pinaceae; genus Pinus; species Pinus albicaulis. Next base: position 302,446,032 of record CM076579.1, on the reverse strand, counting down.
GAGTTATCCATAATGAAATAAATTGGTTTCTATGAATAAACTACTATCTTATGAATGATCAATGAATGAATAAGTCTTCTGAGTGAATAAGACTTAGTGGCCGGGTAGAATCTGTATGATTCTAGTGTAGGAGTTAATTTGTCGATGCTATGTGAAAACAAAAAAGTGCAGATAATAATTGTATGCAGGTCGACAATGAGACAAAATCAAAATTGAGATTTGGAGAAGCAAATGCAAAGGGTTTTCTATATTCAAGTTGAAGAATGGAAATGGTTATATGAATAAACAGAAGAATAAGATCATGACAGATCAACCCTTTTAAAAACTAAATAAAGCTCAGGAAGGATAGCAGAGATGTAGAGTAGCGGTGGTGGAAGAAAACAGAGAAAATATTAAGCTAGAAAATCCTTTAGAAGGTTTCCAAAGTAAGGGAAATAAACGACGAGGATTAAATTGAAAAGATCCGAGCAAGGCTGACAATCCAGCTTGAGTTCAAAAGTTAAATTGTGAATGTTGGGAAGTGGACACATATGGGGCGGAGCAGCCAAGTGCACATCGCAAATTGTCGATTTTAGCATTTAAGTTTAAGTCATCACAAGGTAAATGATATAACTTGTTATGTGAAGAAGGTCGAGGAGCAATGATTGTTGCTCTAGACGGAGATAACCATTGTAGGTTAATTCACAAATAGAGCGATTTCACATATCGACGATTATTAAGTTTAGGTGGTAAGGGCTTCGCAAGTTAAACAATATAATGTGTGATGCGATAAAGCAAAGAGCCATGTGTCGACATAGCACTTCAACGCACATCGCACATTGCAAATTTCTGTGATTATTGTTAGGAGTTCTCACGGTAAGTTATTTTTGGTGCAATGCGATGTGATCGCATATCGCACAGGATAAAGGTTAACTAGGGGATTCAAAAGGTGTGACATGAAAAACGATAATTTGGGCGAAGTGTGAAGTGATATATGTTGCGAATTGCGAAATCGAAATATTATGAAAATAGATAGGGGTGAATCTACGGGGAGGTAATTGAAAATAAGTGCGAAGTGCGAAGAAGCATGATTGGTCACCATTTGGGTGGGTCATAACCCACAAATCCGCGGGTTTGTATAAAGTTGTAGTAGTGTAAACAATACGAGTTTTTGTTGTGATGTACGGTGATATCGTAGGCGGTGTATCGGATAAGGTAATGGAGGTGGTCACGGTAAAAGGTAAAAAAAAATTTATTATAAGAGTTATAAACCCGAACCCACTTTTTAAAATGAGCTTCCACATAAAATAATTAAAATAATATTAAGGTTGGTTTTTAAAGGTTATTAGAGGTTTTATGAACCTATGCTTGGGTTTTAAGCAGAATTAATAAAACGCTTTGTGTATGTGGGTAAAAGTGACCTTTTGGATGCATCATTTGGTATCATAGTAGGTTAAAGCTCTTTTCGAAGAAATTTAGAGCAGAAATTCTCTTCAGAGGAGAAATCAGGACAAAAATAGTTCTCTGAAGAGAACAACACAATAAAGAGATAGAAGGAAAATCTACTTTGGGAGAAAGTAGATCAGATTATTGAAGCACAGAAAAGAGAAACTGCAAAAACAACATGTGTTCAGAAAATTGGACAGTGAGGTATGGTCTTCCTGTTTTTAGTTAATTAATGATGAATTATTGAAAGGAATACTATGAATAATTTTTATAATTGTAGCCAAGAACAAGCAGAATTTTTGATGATGATAGCAATGAACCTATCCAAATAGAGATTGGAAGAAAGGATAGAGGTGACTGAGTGCAGTAGCCAAGGGAGCAGCGAAACTCTAGAAGGTTGAAGAGAGTGAACCAAGAGACAGAATACCTATGAAGAGATCAAGATCAGAGAGAAAGCTTGATAGGGTATTGAGTAGCAAGAGGACATTGCTACAAGAGAAGGCTATGTTGCAGATCACCAATCGAGCATAGATGATCTCATGAGGAAGATGACCATGGAGGGTCATCGAAGGGGTTCTAGAGAATTCCATAAAGGTAAGATGAGTAATGAAGAGTGACAGAGAAATATTGCAGTGAGGAGAATACAGTTGAAAGTACTACAGGGATGGCTAGAAGAGAAAGAGAATGAGGACCAAAGATATGGAAGGAGAATGAGGAAACGAGTTAGATGGAACCTATTGCAAAAGAGATGCAATGTAAAACTGATAAACAAGTTCAGAGAACTTTAGAAGAGACATATTGACTTGTTGGAGAAGGATAGACTTAAAGGAGTTGAGCCACAACCAAGAGGATTTGTTGAAATCCAGAGTGTCCATTGTAAAGTGGCTATGAAAGATTGATGCTTGAAGCATCAAAAGAGGATGAAATATCTTATATTTTTAAAACTAATATTTTGTGTATGTCTGTAGGTACATCACAGGATGATGAACTAATATTTTATTAAGAAGAAGGAGAAGAGTTTGAAATCTATTCAGATTAAGACTGAGATATCAAGATCTCGTAAATAAGAGGAGGTAGAGAGGTCCCATGGAAATGTGCACCATAATATTGAAGCTGGGTGAAATACCGAAGTTGGGAAACACTTTTTGGGTGAAAATTTTAATTTCTCAGTCGAGAAAATAGTCAACTCAATTTCTCGAATGAGAGTTTTTAGAACTCTCGTCTGAGATATTTTTAATGTTTCGTCAGAGAGTTTGATTGGGCATGACCGGAGTTAAAATACTCTCAGACGAGAGTTATGTATTTTCTCATCTGAGAGTTTTATTCATATAAAATCTCGAGTAAAATCTTGGACAAGAGTTGTAAAACTCTCGTCCTAGAGTTTTCTTAACTCTCATCCGAGAGTTTTATTCTTATAAAAAAACCCCAAAATCATGTCTGCCCTGACATTCCGGAAACCTTTACACTGGAGCAGTGTCGTTTTCGCTGGAGCAGTGTCGTTTTCGTTGGAGCACTGTCGTTTTCGAGCCACCGTGGATAGATTCTAGCAAGTTAAGTCTTGAAAACGAACATACTTTGGGGAGCTTGTGACTTATCAATACAACCAATGGCTCTAACATTGACAACATTCACCTTATGGCTCTACATCAATCTAGAATCTACTTTATATCAATCGCAACCTCTTTGAATATCGCATGTGAATTATCAATACAACCAATGGCTCTAACATTGACAACATTCACCTTACGGCTCTGCATCAACCTAGGATCTGCCTTATATTAGCAGTGACCTCTTTGAATATCTTGGTAGTCCTTTTGAATTTATTCTATGGGCTACATTCTCATAGCTAAATGTGTCCCTTCCATTTGTAGAGTTAGTTTCGGAGCCTGTAGAGAATCGGTTCAAGAGCCATAATAGGATCTCAGTAGAATAAAAAAATGAACACAACCCTCATTCATTATTTTTCGGACCTGTGGAATTTTGGGTCTGCAACTAGTACTATACCTTGGACCTCTAGCTAGTTCTGTGAAATTTCGGGCATGCAACCCGTAAGAGAACTTAGATATGCACCGGAACTCATTTTTGTAGCTTTTTCTATGGAATCTTGTTTCTGTTTGAGGTCCATTTGAACCACCACATTTTGTTTCATACGACATCTGGATTTTTGATCCATCTCCAACATGTTTAGGCACAAAGTGTTTTGCTGATGGTTTTTTCATCTCTTAGCCATATCACTCCTTTCAATTTTTTTTGATAAATTTTGTCCCAAGAAATTAGAGCCATTCTTTATCCATTTTGGCTCCTTCCCATAGGAAGCATCTGATATTTCATATTTTTCTAAGAATTTCTTTGGGGGAAGAAAAGGTGGAAATAAGATAAATAACAAGGGATTGGAGAATATATTTGAGGAAGGTGAATGGGCCTGATAGATTCAATAAGAGAGTTGGTCCTAAAAGTTTTGAATAAGGTTTTCCTGAATTGATTCTCTGAGGGGATTTTCGATAAGAGGGGCACCAAGGTATCTGGTTAGAAGGAAAAATATTTTTAAAGATGAGAGTTGGTCCTCACATTTTTGAATAAGGAATGCATGGAGTCTTCAACAATGTGTCATACAGAATGGCCTATGATTGGCTATCAAGTTTGATAAAACTTTCTATTTAGTCCATAAGGTTGTCGATATTTTCATTTGGGCATGTCGATAACTACATCTTCTACTTATTGCATTGTTATATATTTCAGTAAAATATCATTCTAATCCTTGGTAACTATTTTGCGCTTCATGATTCTTTTATGGTTGAACTTCTATTATGGGTGGGTTTGTTAGCCTATTTCATAAAGGAAATTATAAATCCAAAAGAACATAAATTGAATAATGTAAAGTTAGGATAAATATATTTATTAAATTAGAATATTTAATAAATATTAGAGATATTTAGAAATAGAAATTTGTTAATAAAAATTAGGACTCTAAAAAAGAGTCGTTTCCTAGAAAGAACATAAATTGAATAATGTAAAGTTAGGATAAATATATTTATTAAATTAGAATATTTAATAAATATTAGAGATATTTAGAAATAGAAATTTGTTAATAAAAATTAGGACTCTAGAAAAGAGTCATTTCCTAGGCTCTAAGTTAGGAGTGAAGTTAGTAGAGTGGTTAGAAACTCATTTATTGTAAATGGACACTTGTTGATTTTCCAAGTGATCCATAACTAGATTAAGTTAGAACATAGAGCTTATAAATAGGATTGTTTCCTATTTCATTGTGTAATGTGACAGTAGTGTGAGAATGAGAGTTTACATCTGTAAACTCCTGCAGTTTTGCAATGTAATATTTTCCATGATCAATAAAGTTATGTTTCTAAAGACACTTATGAATCTACATGTGGTATCAGAGCCACAGTAATGCTGTGAGAAGGAGGATTCCAGCTCTACGAGGTCACAGAAAACTCAACTCCGATCAACAAAAAGATTGGTCTGAAGTTTGCCAGGTTTTTTGAACAGAAATTTGAATATTTATGTGCAAATTCTAAAATCATTTTTAAAAAAAAGAGCAGATGTGTTTTTGTTTCAAATTGTTTGAGTGAACAAAAGAAAGGAAAGTGTTGTCATGGAATAATTTCTTGAATCATTTACTAATCCTTTTGTGTAAGCGTTGTCATGAAAAGCGCTATGTAATTTAATTTTTAAAGCGTTGTATACTGAACAATCAATTCTGAAAACATCGATATGTAAATCGATTTTACATTAAGAACAGTGGTATCGATTCTGAATTCTGAAACAATCGATTCATATCGATTCTGAAATTAAAATCAATTCATATCAATTTGAATTCTGAAACAATCGATTCATATCGATTCTGCAATAGCAGCGTTGAAACATCAACTCTGTATTTGGAATCGATTCTGGCAAATCGATTCAAAATTCTAGCAATAAAAACAGCGTTCCAAGCGTTTTTTATTAAACCAGCGTTGCAATCTACAATTGAAGGTAAGAAGATTGATTTTGAATAATTGATTCTGAACCAGCGTTGAATGAAGTGTTGATGCTGTAAAACAGCGTTCATTCCAGCATTTGAAACAACGTTCTGCCTTTTTAAATTTTGCACGTTTGAACTAAACCAGAAACAGTGTTTTAATTGGCATTGAATGAATTGAATCAGCATTTTAAAACAGGAACCAGCATGACATCTTGGAGCAAACAGGAACCAGCGTGACATTTTTGAAACCTGCGTTTTTGAAAACAGCGTTTTAAATTAGTTGAAACAGCCTTTTTAAAAAATAGTTTGCCAGCGTTGAAATCTACAAATCAATTTTACAGTGTTTGAATAGAACCAGCGTTCTGTATGTTTGTATGCCAGCGTCTGACAGCATTTGAGATCGTTAAATCCAGCGTTTGACAGCTTGGATCGTTTTCATGTGAAGGTCATTTCACAGCATTTGTCATGTAAATGTGTTTTGAACCAGCGTTTTGATTGAACCAGCATTTTTGTGACATCGCTTCTACGTTTTGTTGGCATCGAACCAGCGTTTTTGTCAAACAGCGTTTTTCTGAATAGACACAACATAGAAACAATGTTAAGAACAGTGTTAATTTGCAGCATACAACCATCGTTGAGCCATACACCCAGCGTTGATGCCGTGAAAAAGCCATATTGAATGCCCAAGGTTTGATTATAATCGATCTCCAATAAACAGATCTGCAATATAGATTTATGCAGTAAAGCAGCATCGATTCATTTGAAGCGTTATTTGCCTTTGCTGATGAGCCTGGTGTGAGCGATCGCTCTGAAGAACTTGGCTGGAAGTGACATGCCATCTTCAAATTCAAAGAAAAGATTTGCGTAAAAGGAGAAAGGACCAGTGTGGAGAGCATGGAGATTTACGCTAACATGCAGAATTGCTTTGAATAATGAAGTCCCATGAAGACAGTCTGTGCTTCATATCGAAGTTTATGGTGAAATTTTTTTATGACTCGTAATATTTGAAAAAAAAAGGGGAATGGTGCATGTTTTAAATGGAAATTTAAAAGTTATTTCCTTTTTTTAAAGAAACTTTATATCACTTTTTCAAGTGATTTCATAAAGAGTTTTTTTAATGAAAGATAAAGGGACTTTGAGCCAATGTTGGAGTTTAAATGTGGTCCTGGTGAGTATTCTAGAGCCTATTTATTTAGATTGATGGAAGATGAAAAATGAAACCAATGGGGTTTATGATAAGTTGTATTTTGTAATTTGGAGAGCTTAGGAGAGTTTCCATTTGTATTTGGAGTGATAAGGTGTATACTTTGTAAATTTGGAGTGATAAGGGAAAGCCTTTATTTGTTTTACTTTGAGAGGGATCGTGTCTTGAAGGCGAGTTGTTTCAAAGGGTTATCAGCTTGGCATTATCATTGCTTCAAATGTACTCAATGATTAATAAAGATATCATTTTTTTTGGTGTTGATGTGTCCTAGATCCGCCCGAAATTGAATAAGGGGATCTAAGGTACACTATTTGTGTTTGATGGCGCATGTTTTTTTTTATGGCTTCATGTTGTTGTTTTTTTATTTGTGTCTAGTTGTAACACATTAATAATTTCATACATAAAGTTTAATATCAACAAGCACAACACTTATAACAAAATCGATGCAAGATCAACACATGCATCTGCACAACAACAACATATAATCGAAGATTGTCTACATCAGCATTCTACATCAAACAGAAAATTCACTTCATCAAGTTCATGTACCTGCACACTCAAAAGGCTACATCAGCGTTGGTATACATTCTTTTCAGAACTTGTAATCAAATTCATTATGTTATGTTAATCATTAAAAATTCATTTTTAATGAATTTTTAAGAAGACAAGTGAAGTCGTTGTTTTAAAGTGAATCATTGTAAGCTTTCTTGGGTGCACTGTCGACAGTGTTCGACACCCTTCCTTTACACAAAATCAATTGAGTGCATGAGTTTTTTCAAACAAGCAACAAGTTTACATCTCCAAGCGAGCGTTATTTCAAGCAATTTGCATCAATTCAATGCAAAAATCAACACATCAAGCGAGCCAGAGTGAACTTTATTGCAGTAATCATCAAACAAGTTAAAACAATCTGAGATCGACATCAAGCGAGCGTGGATATTCATTGAAGTGAGCATAAAATCATCAAGTAAGTCAAGTAAAGAAATCGTCATCAAGCGAGCATGAATTCCAAAGTTTCAGCAAGACAATTTTACAACTCTAGCAAGTGCAATCAGCAACAAATCAAGCGAGTGTGCCATTCACGCCACATTCAAGCGAGCCTGTCATTCAAGTGAAACAGTTCAAAATACGACATCTACAACAAAGAGAGTCTGATTTCAAGTGTGCAAGTTCAGATGGCGCAACATATTCAGTTGTTAAACATTCTTCATAGTTTGATCATCTCCAGTGATGATGACATGGTGCACATCAGCAAAGACACTCTTGCTGATCTTTCACGGTATCTACAACAAACACATGAAACTATTGAGTTTCTTCAACTTGAGTCGCAACTTCAAAGGATTGAATTGCAAGAAAAGAATGATACTTTCAAGTCTTTGAACCATCCAGATGATAATTCTTTGCACAATCCAGATGATAAGTAATTCATTCAGCCAGCTTCAAGTGTCGCAGCTGTTCCAGATCCAATTTCTTCCAAGCCCATCATCAGGCCCTGGGAAGACATTCAGAATAACAAGAATCGATGAGGCTTAGGATATGTCCCAGATGATTCCAACTTACATATTCCCGATTATTCCAAACCCATTCAGTTCGTCAGTGCGGGATTTCTTGAACAAATCCCCTTTGCACATTCAGAGAAAGTTGCAGACAACCAGCAGTGCATGCAACCCAAATTTATCGAAAAAGAGAATTCCCCACAACCTAAAGTTGAAGTCAAACTGAAATTTTCTCATTGTCAGAGAACCGATCATATGGAAGATCAGTGTTTTGATCTCCATCCCTGTCACCATTGTGGCAAGTGCAATCATTCCTCAGAAAAATGTCGCAATCAAAACAAATCAGAGAGATTGAAGATACATTATGAATGGATCGACCCTTGGGAATGGTCATCCACAGTTAAAATATTTCTTCAGTTCTACAACCGCATACGATCACACATTGTGCAGCCCACACTGAAAAGATGACGGTACTCTCATGCAGTTGAATGGGGGAGTATTTTAAAGAGAAGTGTCTCTCCTTTCAGCTGACAAAGGGGGGAAAATTTCAATGAGATTGACAGTGGTTGTCAGACTGAAAGTCTCGACAAAACCAGCAAAAGAAGCTAGTGGGCATCTTCAACAGCTAGTGGGCATCAACAAATTTTCCAGTGGGTAGTCGACAACAAAAGCAACAGTGAGTTGTTTTTGACATCATCAGCCAGTGGGCTTTGATGCTGATTTCATGCAAAGGATAGATGGATCCTTTTGCAACTTGGCACTTGATGGCGTTGTCAAGCAACATTCAGAGATGAATCAGACATACAAGTGATTCATGTTCTCTTGAGATTGAAGATTTTTTTTTCAGCATCAACTTGAGAACTTGGAAGATGGTTCCTCGTTCTTCTTTTGGATTTATCCTTGAAGGGGGGAATGTTAGCCTATTTCATAATGGAAATTATAAATCCAAAAGAACATAAATTGAACAATGTAAAGTTAGGATAAATATATTTATTAGATTAGAATATTTAATAAATATTAGAGATATTTAGAAATATAAATTTGTTAATAAAAATTAGGACTCTAGAAAAGAGTCGTTTCCTAGGATCTAAGTTAGGAGTGAAGTTAGTAGAGTGGTTAGAAACTCATTTATTGTAAATGGACACTTGTTGATTTTCCAAGTGATCCATAACTAGATTAAGTTAGAACATAGAGCTTATAAACAGGATTGTTTCCTATTTCATTGTGTAATGTGAGTGTAGTGTGAGAATGAAAGTTTACGTACGCAAACTCTGCGATTTTACAATGTAATCTCTTTTCCATGATCAGCCAAAGTTATGTGTCTAAAGACACTTCTGAATCTACATTTTTTTGGGTTGAATGTAGGTTTAGTTTTATTTTTATTTTTAATTGTGTTGTAGATTGTAGTTTTAATTTTTATCCGTAGGTTTTAATTTTTAGACTTTAGCGTAAGTTTTAATTTGGTTTAGTGTAGTTTTTTAAATTTTTATTTTTCAGATTTTATTTTAGATAGTTTAGACGTTAGTTTTTTTTAGATTTTAATTCTTTAATTTTTATTCTTAGTTTAGTGTTAGGGTTAGATTTTATTTAGTTTTTTTTTTTGTTTTAGTTTGACTTTAGGTTCGATTTTTGTTTTAGTTTTAATTTCTTTAGTTTTTAGTTTTAAATTTTTTAATTTTCTTTGAGGTTTTAGATTTAATTTGTAGATTTTAATTAGATTTGCTTTTTAGCTTTTAGTTTTATTTTTTTTTAATTTTTAGTCCTTAGTTTTTATATGTTAGATTTTACTTGTTTGGTTAACGTTAGTTTTATTTTTAATTTCTCATTTCGTTTTTAGATTTAAAAAATAAAAAAATAAAAAGTAAAAAATAAAAAAAATTCTAAAAATTCTCAAAAAACTTCATAGTCAAATGAACTTTCAAATTTTTATCTAAAGTTTGACTATACATTTTTTTTTAATTTCTGGATTGGGTTATTTAGAACATCATAAATTCGGAAATATTGCAATGATATGGCATTTCAATTTGATAGTCGTTTCATGATAACATTGTTATGGGTTCAGATTATTTTAATGCATAATTGTGGTGCGTTCTATTGAATATCATTGTGGTCATTTGTGTTTTCACTAGTAGCAGTTATACACCAATTACTTGGCTTTAATTGCATAACGAGATCTTTTAACTCCATAAGGCACTAGTTTTAATATAATTGGATCTGTGAAATCTCGTTAATCGCATCAATTATTTGGTATTTTAGCTGTGTCTCCTAGGTTGGTTGGTTTTCAACCAATTCTCTTTCTTCATTTCTATTAGGGTCTACCTCCCTTAGCTTGCAAAGAGACAGTTTAGATAGAGAGATTGGGGATCAGGGTGACAGCCCCCGATCTGAGCCGTTGTTGTGGTGCCTAGACAATCTGTGCGACAACATTTTTTGGTGCCGTTGCCGGGGATAGAGTTTTTCTGTCCTTGGTCTTAACGACATTTTATGATCTTCTAATCTTTCCTCGCCATTCATTAGCCTATCACAAGGCATAGCATTTTTTGGCGTCATTTCATCTCTTCATCTTTTCATCATCTTATCTTTCATCATCTGACTAATCATTTCATCATCGTATCTTTAGCACCTGGACATTTCGGTTGGCTTCTTGTTTGGTTGGTGACTCCACTTATTCATCTATTTACTCCCAGACAAGAATCCCCCCCTGATATCCATCTGTTATTCTCTATTATTTCTTCTGTTTAAAAATTAGTTTCATGTTCTAGTGGCGACTCCAATTCTTTCATTTCTTGAGCAGCACAGAGGAGAGGCAGCGACACCATGGAAGTAGCAACGCAGAGGCTGATGGGATTTCAACAACGCAGAGGTAGTGCTTGCGTAGTGCAATGCAGTAGACAATGTAGTGCTTCAGAGAGAGCGCAAAGCAACAACAAAGGGTGTTTCAGTGATGAGACACAACCAGATTGTCTTGTCTGTCAGTTGATTGGGTGATTGTCCTTCAGTTGCTTACTTCTCAGCAACTGAGTTGCAGTGCAACAGTTAGCAGTGGCAGTTCTATAGGCAGCATGATGCAGCAATTTGAGCTGCAGTAAAGATGTGGCAGTGTTAGTGGCAGTGACATGGGCAGCAGTGCAGAAAGCAACAATGCAGTGGATGAAGGGCAACATTCCAAGCATCAACAACACGGAGATCGATGCCAGAGATCAGGGCGATGCTTCAGTGGTGAAGTATTGCTAGAGCACATTCATCGCTAAGAGGGAGTGTTGAGATTTTGGGTAGCATCGAATGTGCTCTAGCTCCGAAACTTTGTGAAGGGGCTAGAACACATGAGATCTCCAAGACCCAGAAATCATTTGGAGAAATTCCACATGGTGTAAAAGTTATTCAAATAATTAAATTTTTTAATAGGGACCCTAAGGACCCTAAGTCTAACTTAGGGAAATTGAAAAATTAAAGTGAATTAATTTACACATGTGGTGAGTGAAATATTTTGAATAGGAAATAAATAACAATACAAAGAAACATAAACAAAAACTACAAAAAATAGAGAGATATCATGAAAAACACTGCAAACATGGAGGAAAGCTGAGCCATTTTATTATAATCTGAAAGATGGGAAATGAGTACAAAAGGTGGTCAGAATGATGGCACCTTTGGTTGCTCAAGGCAAGCTGAAATCACTCTCAAAACCCTGCTGTGAATGGCTGCTCTCTCTCTGCACTGCGTAACTCCCTTAGCTGCTGCTGCTGGAACTGCTGCTCTCTTTCTGCACTGCGTAACTCCCTTAGTTGTTGCTGCTGGAACTGCTGCCTCTGACTAGAATAGAGCTGCTCTTTGGGGCTGTTCCCCTGCTCAGAAAATTATGAAACTTTGTGTATGGACTCCTCTCCAAAAACCCGGAAAAACCCAAGAATGAACTCCGGAAAGGCTGACCCCGGAATTTGACCCCCTTGGGAAAATCACGCACTCTTGGTGAGTGCTGGCCCCTGAACTGTAAGACTGGAAATGTTGTCCCCCTACTCCAAAAGATGACTTGTGAAGGGCTGATCCCTTCACATTTCTCCTGGACTGAAATCCCTGATCTCCCCTCACTCTCGGTGCTGCCTCCCTCCAAGACTGCGTAATCTCTAAGTGTGACTGCGCTGCCTTAGTGACTGCGTGGCTCCTGGCTGAAAGGTTCTGTGTTCTCTACTCTGAAAATCGATAGTGAAGCTCCTCACCTGAGCGGGCACTCGAAGTCCCCCGAGGCTGAGGTTGGGATCTCCGCTCGGAGACACCCGTGTGTTGAACAACAATTGCAGACTTCGCTAAATAGCGTAAGCGTGCTCAATGTTTGATAGACAGAAAATCTGAAGATGCATAATAGAATGAGTTAGTAGATAGCCTCTCCCTCCTTTTATGCTTGAGACCCTAGCTCTCCCTTGGGCCGCACTCAACTGTGCTGTCTCCTCATGCCACGCTGTCCCCACTAGATTGTGCTGTCTTGGCCCATGCTGCCTCCACGCTGTCCCTCTCCCTGCCCTGTCACTTGGCTCCCCTAGGCCCCATGCTGAAATCCAAATATGTCTAAGTGACTATAGGGAGTTATTTTATCCTATATTTGGGTTATGGGTCCCATCACCCCTTTATTTTATGACTGTTCATTAGAAAGGCAAAATCTGAGCAAAATTAATATTGCCAATTAGCTGCTGCTAACTGGGAATATTACAGTGAGAATGTTCTAAGTGACGTGGATCAAGATTTCTCTAATCTTAGTCGTTGATTAGTGATTAGATTACGACCGTTGATTTCTCAACGAGAAAAGTATTAAAGGAAGGCTTGGGGTCAGTTGGAGGACACATACAGAATCTAAGAGATCAAATTCTTTTGACAGAGCATTGCTCGGACAAAGATCAGATCTAAGTGATTTAGAGAAGTAGTGAGGGGCGGATGTAGTGATTGGTTGGAGGACCAAGAGTACAACACAGAGCAAGGGCAGCAAAGACGCAGAGGAGGTAGCGCAGCCATCAGAGGGTGTGACACAGACCCTAGAGAGAGTGACACAGGCCCATGTAGGGGCAGCGTAGAGCCTCCAAGGGATAATTCGAAATTAGCTGGAGATCGGGGTTTCTAAGTCGGCAGGGCTGAAATTCGTTTCTAGGAGAAGTTGATCAGCGTAGAGGAAGGGTGACACAGTCCTTCAACAAGGGCCACTCAGGCTTACGCAGTGGCAGTGTAGAGACTGCACAGAGGTAGCTGGGGTTTCACTAGTGACTGCTCCGGATCAGCCAAGACTTGCAGAGTGAGGTAAAACTCACATCTATCTCTATTGTGGAGGTTTTCTCGGTTGGGTGAGCCGGATTATGGCACCCTAGATGTACTTAGAATATTGCTGCTTCATAATATAAGCCCTCAAAACTGCTCCACCGGTTTTCTCGCATTGGGTTTTTCCGGGGACATTTGTCCGAAAAATCATGTGTGTCCTTTGTCATATGTACGTGATGTTTCAGTAAATGATCTGTATTTGTGTAGGTTGCTAGTGGTCTTTACTTCGATATTTTCTGAAAATAACTTGTATAATTAAATCACAAGTAGGAGAAGTAAATCGAGATACTGCAGTAAGGTTTCTGTAATTTTGTATTCAGAAATTTTCACACGGATCTCCAGTGTTAGTGTGAGGTAATCCTCACTAGTTCTCTATTAGTCAGATTCTCTGTGGATAGCCAAATTTGGGCATCCAATTGTATTCAAAAACTTCTGCTTATTAATACAAACCCTTAGCTGCTGCACTGATTTTCCTGCATTGGGTTTTTTCGGGGATATTAGTCCAAAAATAACAGTGTCACGTGTGTTTGATTTTCTTACTTAGATTTTTTTTCCGCATTAATTTTCTGCAGTTTATTAGTGAAGGTTGCAGTGTATTTGCTTCAATATTTATTCGTAGAAAACAATAAATAATTTGCATAATTTATCAAGTTGGAGAATTAATATCAGTTTGCTGCAATTTCACAGGCTTGTGACCAAAAGTTAGTTATTTTGCACATTATTTTATTCTAGGGGCTAATGTAGCCCTAATTAGCAAAATTGAACTAATTAGAAGTGTATAAATACAAGTGATGTGATTTCATTTTAGCATCATCACTTGGATTGATCATTCTCTCTTGTGAGATTTTCACTATTCTTTTTGGAGGACGAATTTTTGGAGCATGGAATGAATTTTGATGTTTGGATCATTTTCTCTTGTCTTGGAGCTTCTTGATTGGCAAAGTTTTGATGGTTGGATATACTCTTAATACATGTAAGTGCAATTTAATGCTATTCTTTCTTTCTATTTTTGTCACATACATTGTCGCTGGGATTTTTCTATACTAGGGCTAATTTACTGCATCCATTTATGCGAATTTGTGGAAATTGTGTTTCTAGATAGTGATGCCTCATGTATGGGCCATGTATTATGAGTGAATGTTCCTAGAGATGCTTCATCACTCAAATTCATCTTGATAAGCCATTTATTTTGCAAAGCGAAGTATAAAGTCCATGAAGTTGCTTTTGCTACTGCCCTAATGCTATGCGAAGTTGTCTTTGAGGCCTCCTTGACATAGAAAATTCAATATCCATAGTCATAATTCTACTTAAGTCCAATCTCCCCAAAGGATTAGGCACTAGTCCTCCATAGGTGATCATCTCAAAGATTATTTCTTTCACTTTCCTCTCTTTTCTAGGACTAGCCTACATAGGTCACCTAGGGCATCAATTATCTCACAATCTAGCCATCCAAACACTTTGATTTTTGGTCCACAACTGCTCTGGTGTGTCCTCAAGAAGCCCTCCAAATTTCCTTAGATTCCGACGGTGGGATCTTGAGATATCACAAGCCTTAGCTCGAAGATTGATTGTTGCCCTTGGTTTCCTTAGGCTAGAAACCTCACCGTGATCATTGCAATACCTTTCATTGAAAATTTCTTCCTTGAGCCCCTTCTTTTCCCTGATTAGGTGAAGCACATCATTGGTTGCTCAACCCAATCCCTTGACCTAACATCGGGTCCACCTAGTCTCGTGTGGTCCCACAACTTACTAAAGCCAATTTCACAAAGACCGCTTGGAAGCCAAGTTTCCACAAGGATTTTAGGAGCTAAGAATATTTTTGACAAGTCATATACTCGAGAAAATCAGTGAAAATCTGTAAAAAGTAGGGGGTTTTGGCTATGGTGACAGTGGGTCATGACCCCATTGTTGTCGCTTGGTCTAGTTTATGCCTTGTAGGCTTTCCCTCTCCAAAGTCTGCAAGATTTTGTGGCAAGTCACTTAACTAAACATTTGACAACATTGAATTTACATTTTTCAAGTATAATATTTGACGATACTGATCCACATACATTTTGTTTAAATTTGAAATTTGATGGTGATATGGCACACTGAATTTTGAAGGGATAAATCTGTTTTAGATGTTCTAATTCCAATGTTTCTACGTTCATAAATTTGCACTGTGGGTTTACTCTCTTTGAATTACATCATGTAGCTGTCATTTGGGGCTCATGAGCATTTTTCGCGATCACATCCTAAACATATTGTGATATTTTTTGGCAATCCTTCAAATGTTTATGAGTTTAATAGTCAAATAAACACTCATTTCCTAACACAAAACATCATATTAAAGGAATAATTTTTAGAAATCTATTTTCTGTGGGCTAATATGAGTGTGGCATGTTCAGAACTATTTCATAATTTTGTTGAGCATTGGGATAAACATATGGTGTGAGATAAATATTATAAGTTTGATGGTAACCAATTATGCAACACTAATACACCTAATTTTGCCACAAGAATTTGTTATTTTCAATGAACATACTTTGATGGTGCCATTTCCAAATAATTACATTATTTGAGTTAGCAATTTGGTCATTTGATACATGATTCTTGAGCCAAGTTCTAAAGATTATTTTCATGTTCAGTAAGCCTCATTGTCTTTTCATGATGATCAATGGTTCTATGGATTTTGTTGAATTTTAGAAGTATTAGTGGATGATGATCGTAATTATCATTGTATAATTTCTCAAGCATTGACTTTTGATAAGCACCAACGCTTAAACTCACATCATTTCAATATTATAAGAAACTATTGGTTCTGGGCCACATCTTTGAAATTTTTTTCTTCCCCACAAGACTTAGGACTAGCACCCCTTAAGTGAGTTGGTGTAGTACACTAATCCTACGTTGCATTCCTCCCCTATACTGACAATAAACATAGGATTAGTTCAGGGATTCCTCCCTTGGCATGGTTTACCTAGCCTAAAGAGTGGAGTGAATCACATAGGTGACAAGTGATGATTCATTTGATAGTATCCTTAGGCTTCCCCTTCAGTGAGGTTGGGATTTTCCCCTAGGGAGTGTCTGAGAGATAACATTCTGGCACCGTTGTTGGAGATAAAGTCAATTCCCCAATTTATTCAAAGTTTCGCTTCAATGAAATTTGCTGATTGAGATATGAGGGTTTTTATAAGTTAACTCACCTAAGAACTCCATTGAAGGGAAGAACCACAATGCCCTAGGATATTTTATAGTTTGGATGCTTGTAAGGAGAAGCGAGCATCTATGTTGGCGTTTCACTGTTCATCACTTATTTTGGGTTGAAGTTGTAAGATATGACAGCTTTGGGATTTTAGTGAACTTTTCCTTTGTTTTGATCTAGATGGAATTGATAGGATTTCCCCATAAGTATCCTTCAAAATGGGTAGACAACCTTCCAAAGTTTAGTGGAATTAAATCTGATGCCATTTAACAATTTGCTTCATTATTGGAATATGTGCTAGACCTTGATGTATGTCATTATCAAGTTCTTTGCATTTTCTTTGGAATGGAAGGATCAAACCCATCTAAAACATATTAGTGCTCCCAAGAGAATATCTTCCTATGATCAATTGCTTAGAATATAATTCAATGTTAGAACGCTGGGGTCATAGCCATCAAGATTTTGAGGATGTTTTTAAAGACTATGTGGTGACCTTCCTAGGAGTTGGAAAGAATAAAGTTGTTAAGACCTATAAGGATCACGAAATTGAAGAAACACTTTACACTGCCATGGAAACTCAATCATTTGAAAGAAGTGTAAACGAAGAGTTTTCTCATAACCCCCTTGAAGAACAAGCATTGCCTTATCAACATATTGAACGTCAAACAAATAAAGAAGATCATAGAAAAGGTAGGGTTGGGCACTTGGATGATTGGATTGAACTTTCCCATGACAGAAAAGGAGAAATGGATGGCTTGTTTCTTATTTTTCAGAGGAATCCTTCATTAGAGTTGGGGGCTGAAATAAGTAAAAAGATAGAATAAAACAATGCCCTCTTGAATTAATAGAAAAAAAAGAATCTATGATTACAACTCATGAGGAAGATGTTTCGATCATTGAAAATCAAGAAGGGAATATGGATGAAGGCTGGCATGGAATGTGTTAGCTCTGTGGTCTGCAGTTGTGTTCATGGGTGGCTCATGCTGGACATTAAAATCCTATAAATTTTGTCTCATACCTGGAAAGTGATGAATGATGATTCTTAGCACTTAGGTTTGCTATATTTTGTACAGTGGCTTCTGATGGTAGGTAACTGTCTCTTGTGATAAGTTCTCATGAACTAGTTCCAGTGCAGTTGGTGGAATCATCAAGATTTAAAATGATTTGGTATATAAATTGTTCTGTACCTTTTCTTTTCTTGAGAATGAGTCTGTTGTTATTTTCTTCGGGTGACTGCTATTGTTCTTATCAGATGTACCATTGGTCAGAAATTTAAGTGATATTAGCAGATTTATAGTTTTACTACAGTAGGTTTCATGGTTTCATCTTTGTTGCTCCTCACAGACATACCACGGGTCAGGAATCTGAGCGATATTCCTCAAGATAGCTATGGAAGAGAAGGATTCATGCATATGACAGTTGCAGGTGCTGCATTACATGGAATGAAAGAGGTAAGAACTGGAAGTGTTATCTGAAGCTTATAGTTTTTTGGAACTAGGGTTTTATAAATGACCTAAATTGGTAGCTTTTAAAATTTAAATCTACTGTGCTGGTTGAAATATTTCTGTTGAAGGAAGGATTTCTGTACTTACACTGTTGTAGACCTTAATGTTGGCTATAATCCTACCGCTTATTGCCTTGTAAGACATTCATGGTGAAGTCTAGGATGAATTACATCATATAAAATATGTGATCTGCTGTCAGGAGGAACGATGTATCTGGACTCTGGAATCTATACTCTATTCTCTTCTGGACTCTGGAATCTATACTCTATTCTCTTTTGAGAATTAAAAGATAGGTCTTTTTTTTTTCTAATTTTTTGTGGGGAAATCTATTTTTTGGTGCTTTTGCAGGGTCTTTTTATTTGAATGGCCACTTCATTAGCGTAATCATCTAATGATTACTCTGTGTATATTCATAGATTTTATTCTAAAGTATTGTTGCTGAAATGAGTACCAGGTTTAGGAAATGCCACTTTCTAAAGTCTAGGAAATGGGAAAACAACTGTGTGTGTGCACATAAGGATTCCTTGATTTGTCAATGGTTCAAACTTCACAATGCATATTTCAGAAGAAACATTTTGCCTTTATTCATTATAATTCAAGAATAGAGAAGAAACTGATCAAAAAACTGCAGATTCAAGAAACCCTCTTAAATCTGCCCCCCATATCTCCCTGCACTGCAGAGATCAGAAGACACAAACCTTAAAAATTTAAGAGAACACTTCTTTCTGTGAATTCTTCTTACAGAATGGCTGACAACCCATGTAGATACACAATTTCTTCTCATCAATCAATTGCACAAAGATGCTATAGAAATAGTGCAGAAGAAGTGAGGAATTTGTATTGTATTTTTAGGCTGAATATATATATATTGTTTGATAAAAACAAATATCCGTTTTTGGGATTTTGATGCATTCTATTTTATTTATTTTGTTCATGTTTTTATGTTATTGGTGGGTCACATTTGGGACTTGTTACCCACCAAAAGTGGGCAATCCATAGGAGAATTCTATTTTACTCATGTGACAGCCAGCCAGCCAGCAGCCCTATGATTGTCTTCAGATAGTTTTATGCTAGAGTTCTCTACCTATTTCTCCGGTCAGTCCTCTCTCCCATCTAGCATTCTTCTTGAAGGAAAGATGGGTCATCTATCAATAGGTAATTTAACCATTTTAGCACTCGTGATTTCATTTAATGTTTCAGGCATAATATGAATCATATAGAAAATTGGATGATTGACCGCTCCTAATTGTATGCTTGTTCCCACACTTCACCTGGGAGGTTAGCCTTTGACTCTAATCCAATAGGATCTCCTCTAAGGCCTTATGGTTTAGGAAGGGCACAACTGGGGGCCATTGATTCATATAGTGTGGCTGGGATAATCCATACTTACTACTTACCAACATTCCCTGTTATTTATCCCCATTCATTGGGTTGATTGTCATTGGTCATTGGCACCGTGTTGATTTATTCTTGGCACTTCAGAATCAGGTCTATGTCTAAAACACTATAAAAAACACACTAAAATGCCACAACACAAGCACTTTGCACAGTGGAAAATGTACAGTAGTGAATCAGCATAGTACACGAGAATTTTTCAACTCAAAACTTGTTTTCTTACAACTTTAATACAACAAACATAGGGTGCCTGTACTAGGATCATGGCCCTTACAGTTAACCCTGATACAAGGAAAACTAGGGCTTGATGTCAACAACTTATGACAATCAATCTGTCCTTCAACAAGATACACTTGACTTGCTGAAAGAACGTTCACACCAGCCCTTTCTGTTCACGTACATTAAACACCTGACAGGTCTTTTGCCACCTATATTGCTGCTCACAAGTACTTCTGCTACTCCAGAATTGCTTGCATCTTCAGCTGACCAATCTGCCTCTATCAATGGCATTGCTGCTCCAATGACACTGAACTTAGGCTGAACAAAACTGGCCTCTAGCAACCCTCTTGCTATTCCAAGAATGCCTGCTCTTAGGGTCCTCAAAGTCTGCCCTCTATCAGTCCTGTAGCCGCGCCTTACATGACTGAACTTAGGGCTCCAAAGAGCAGCCCTCACAACAATAGTTTGCCACACCAAACTCACTGTTCTTGGGGCTTTACAAATCAGCCCACACACAACCCATTTACACTACTAAAGATGACTGATCTAGGGCACAACAATCAGCTCACTCAACATTGATTTGACATACCAAGCCACAGTTCTTAAGGCTTACAAACATGCTGCCCAAACACCCTATTAGACAGACCTTTTCACACCAGCAATTCATCAAACATAAGATCATAACCATACCTCTTTAGGAGCTCAGCATATCTTCTAAAGCTCCTCGGTCCTGGGCATCAAACTTGACAGATATTCTCGGCCTAGATAGCACTCCTCTGCGGCCACCTCAAACCATGTGGCCACCTCAGACTAGTGGCCACCTTAGAAAAGAGAAGCAAGCTGGATGCTTCTGGAAAGAAGGGAATATTTGTGGGCTACAGTGAAACTTCGAAGGCATGTAGAATCTATGTGCCTGGTCAAAGAGAAGTGGAGATATGCCACGATGTCACCTTCGATGAAGATGCTGCCCTCATGAAAGAAAGAAATCTTCCTATTTCAAAGGAAGACAAAGAAGAAGAAGAAGCTGGAAGGCATGAAGAATCGAAGGATGAAACTATGCCCGATGTTGAAGGACCAATGGATCCTATTGATCCACCTCCTTCAAATAAGAAGAGACCCTCATGGCTCAGGGACACTCTCGAAGATGCCAAGAGACATATTGCCCCAAGGGAGACATTCCATGAAAGCAAGAAGCCGAATAGGTACCAAGGGTACCTAGCAGCCATGAGTACAATTTTAGAATCTGAGCTTGGATCATTTGAAGAAGCCGTAAAGCATCAAGTTTGGAAGGATGCTATGGACGAAGAATACGAGTCCATTATGAAGAATGATGTCTGGGAAATGATCTCGAGACCGGAGGACAAATCTGTTGTCACCTCGAAATCGCTCTTCAAGATCAAGCATGGAGGTGATGGTAGTGTTGAAAAGTACAAGGCAAGATTTGTTGCTCGAGGTTTCTCTCAAAAAGAAGGCATAGGTTATGATGATATATTTGCACTTGTCGCTTGCTATACCACCATCCGATCTATTATTGCCCTTGTTGCAATGCAAGGATGGAGTCTCTATCAGGTGGATGTGAAGACTGCCTTTCTGCATGGTTCAATAAAGGAAGAGGTTCATGTTAAGTCTTTATATTAATAGTGTAGTCCCTTATTATGTTAGTGTAGCCCCCCTTATTGTTATTGTTGTACCCCTTTAACCCCCATATTGTTATTATTGTGCCCTTACATTATTATTGTTAGGTTCGCTAGGATTACATTGTGGCCCCACTAGGATTACATTGTGGCCCCATGGGCTCTTATATATAAAAAGGAGGTTTTGTCATTTGTATCATCCAAGAATTGTTCATTCATGTAATGTATTGGAGGTTGCCCCCTCGAAGTGGCTTATTTCTAAGGCGCTGATATCTCTTTTATTTTATTTTTGGAGCTGGTTTCTCAACATTTGGTATCAGAGCTTTGGATTCTAGGGTTTCGCTGCTCCAAACAGGTCATCGTGGCATTGTTGCTATAACTTTGTTTCTACAAAGGTTCAGAAGCTGAAATTTTTAGAGTACGAAGCCGAAATATTGAGGAACATTATCGCAAAATTTCAGAGCTTGGTTCGCAATATTTTCGGAGATATGATCTGTGGAAGTTAGGTCTTTTTGCAGGCTCCTGAATTTAACCTAAACAGGTCATCGCGGAATTTGTGCTATAACTTTTTTTCTACGAAGGTTCAGAAGTTGAAATTTTTAGAGAGCGAAGCCGAAAGCCTGAGGAACATCATTGAAAAATTTCAGAGTTTGGTTCGCAATATTTTCGAAGATATGATCTGTGGAAGTTAGGTCTTTTTCAGGCTCCCGAATTTCATCGCAAAGAGGTGATCGTGGGAAAATCTTCATAATTCTCTCTCTGAGCATCGGATTGGAATTCTGTAAAAAGTGGCTGGAAGTACACGTACTGTAGTTTCCTTTCTATAAATTTCAGAGACAAAGGAGGAAACAATGACACGTGGAAAGTCGTACAAGTTCGATCTACTGAACTAGTCCATAATAAGGTCATTGTGGGAGATTTGACATAACATTGCCTTGAAGAATCCAAATCAGGTCAGACCCGTGGCATTCGAACGAGGATTCAGAGGGCTACCGCAAGGCCAAATTTCAGTTATTTAGGATCCGAAATTACATAGATAATTCAGTTTCAATATAGAGCTTCTCAAAAGCAAGAAAAAGGTGTGTATTTGATTTTTAAAATTCCATAATGTTTGTTTGAAAAAGCAGTTTGAAGTGATTCCAAAGGCATATTTTAGAATTTTTATCAGTATTGGGTTCTATAATGCCTCAAAAAAATAATTCCATACCCATTAATCCCTCAAAAAGCTATACTATGACGCATGAAGAGGAAGAATTGCAGTATGAGATATCAAAATTATGATACCAAGTGCAACAAATTTCTATCTTACGAAGAGCAACCGAAGATGACATAGATGGTTTAAAAGCAGAAATGGAGGCTAAGTTGGATGGTTTGAAGGATCAAATAATAGCTAATATGGATGATAAATCAGTGGAAGATCACATCGAGCATCAACAACAAGTTCTCCAACTCTCAAAGGATAACCCAACTTTGGTGAAGAATCTAATGAAACAACAGGAAGATCAACATCACATCGAAAGAAGTTCTGAAGCAGTCACAGAAACAAGAACTCGACAAGTACGATCAATTTCAAAGTATCTCAGCAAGTGGAAGAACTTTCCTGTAGAAGATTCCAATTGGGAGGATGAGAATTTTATACAGATGCATTAAGAAATAATCAAGCGTTGAGGACAACACTTGTTTGAAGGAGAGGGGCATGTTAAGTCCCTATATTAATAGTGTAGTCCCTTATTATGTTAGTGTAGCCCCCCTTATTGTTATTGTTGTACCCCTTTAACCCCCATATTGTTATTATTGTGCGCTTACATTATTATTGTTAGGTCGGCTAGGATTACATTGTGGCCCCATGGACTCCTATATATAGAAAGGAGGTTTTGTCATTTGTATCATCCAAGAATTGTTCATTCATGTAATGTATTGGAGTTTGCCCCCTCGAAGTGGCTTATTTCTGAGGTTCGAAGTCCAAGATAGAGACACCTATGTAAGCAGGTTGAAGAAAGCCCTCTATAGGTTGAAGCAAGCCCCCAGGGCTTGGTATGAGAGGATAGATAGCTACTTGATGAAGCTGGGCTTAACTCGAAGTAATGTTGATCCAAACCTTTATTTTAAGGTTGATAGAGAAAGGTCTCTCATTCTAGTTCTCTATGTGGATGATCTCTTCCTAATAGTTGCTGACCCTCTCATTCATCAACGTAAGAGGGAGCTAGCTTCCGAGTTTGAGATGAAATACCTAGGACTGATGCACTATTTCCTAGGCTTGGAGGTCTGGCAAAGGCCAAGTGAGATTTTCCTTTCTCAAGGAAAATATGTAGTGAAGCTACTGGAGATATTTGGTATGGTGGATTGTAAGTCTGTGTCGATGCCGATGAAACTCAACTCTAAGAAATTTTGTGGAAGTGTTGTTGGGCCCGAGCTGGGAAATCCCACCGAGTATCGACAACTCCTAGGGGCCCTGATGTTCTTAGTGAACTCTCGTCCGAACGTATGTTTTGCAGTGAACACTTTGAGTCAACATATGGTTGAGCCTCATCACATTCACTGGATTGGTGCCAAGAATCTATTGAGATATCTTCGAGACACAATCAACCATGGGCTGAGATACACTGCCAGGAGTTTGAGACTCCATGGATATACTGATGTCGATTGAGCTGGAAATGTGGTGGATCGCAAGAGTACATCTGGATGTTGCTTCACCTTAGGTTCTGCTTTGAAATCTTAGATGAGTAGGAAGCAGAAGTTAGTGGCTTTGAGCACCGCTGAGGCCGAATACATTGCAGCGAGTATGGCCTGTTGTGATTCGTGAAGCTGTTTGTGTAATATCCCGAAAGGGAAATAGACAACAATACAAGCATACGACAATATAGAAAATGCCCGGAGAAATAGAACATAAAGCACATACTCATAAAAATGCTTTCAGGGAATGCTAAGCCATTTTATTAATCTGAAATATAATGAAATACAATGGATAATCGAATAGGCGCACCTATTCTTGCTCCGGCCAGTGAAGAACTCTCTCGGAAAAGACGGGAAATCGTGCTACAGAATCTGCGTCCCGAAGTGCTGGAAAAGCTGGCACAACGTAAAGCTGCTATTCTGCAAGATAATTGAAACTAGGGGTTGATCCCCTTGCGAGATAATTTGAAAATACGCGGTCTGTACTCACCACCCGGACAAAATAGAACCATATCAAGAACGGTAAAATTTTCTCCAAGAAAATCACCAAAGAAAACCTCCTTAAGGAATTACGGCACCCTCTGCAGGCCTGGTATGAGATGCCAAATGATAATAGGCATGGCCAGTGCCTCAAACTCCTCGGGAAACCTCCTCTGGCAAAGACTAATCACTACACCTGGGATATCCGTAGAACTCTGTGAAAACCACATGGCAGACCGCCTCAACTAGAGAGCGCGTCACTCTCTCCCCAAAGGCTAACGCCGGTCACAAAGAGAAGCCCGGCTCCTCGGCCAAACAACCAACCAAATCTCTCACTAAGGGCGGGAAAGGGAAAAAACCTTGCCGACGGAGCCACTCGAAGTCCCGGGGCTAAGGGCAAGATCTCCGTCGGAGACACTCAACGCACTAAGCGATGCGGAGCCGAGGCAGCTAAACGGCCCGACGTGCTCAGAAGACAAAATGTTTGGCTCCAATATATCAACAACAAGAATGCCCCCAAATGAGGAGGCTCCTCCACCTTTTATAGCATTGGTTTCCCTCCAAAACCAACGTAGTCTCTCTCTCCTCCACGTGGTGTGTGGCTTGGCTCCCCCCTTAAGTTACAACGTCGTGCTACTAGGAAGGTGTTTTATTCCACTAAAGTGAGTTAGACCCCCTTTTACTCACTTTTGTTATCTACAAACCACATACGGCAAAACAATGCAAAATTGAGGATATTCTAATTAGGCTAGCTGTTAATTAGGAATAATACGATCCCCAGAAGCAAAATGTTGCTTGCCCACAAACACGTAGGCCAGTGGATACTTTCCCAAAATCTGCTCGCTCCTCCCAAGTGGCATCCTCATCAGGCAAAAATTGCTTGTCCTCAAGCAACGCTTGAGCAGAGCTCCTCTCTAGTTAAGGTGTCCCTGCGAATACGCAAGTGTGCACGGGTCCCACTTTGAAACCTCTCGACCTCTGCATCCTGCGATACGAAGGGATATCTCAATGAGGATCCAGAGTGACCTCTCCATGATGCAGTAAACCCTTTAATCCTCTCGGATCCCCCGCTCCGCCACCGTGGCCAATAGTCGCACAAGTCCCATGGCTTGGAGTACATGCCTTACCCTCGCAGCCCCTTGTTGATCACTCCAGAGGTGAAGACCACCAATGACATCAATGTCTGGAGCCTATTTGTGATGTACACAGCAGCGCATATGCGCCTCTCCAAGCGCATACCAACTCATCACCTCTCTCCAATCCACGTCGACTCGATCCCATGTTGATCACCGCTCTCCACGAAGTGGGAGGAATGCAGAGTAATGAGAATCGGTGCCCTCACACTTGGCCCGGGATACGTAACATCTACTATGTCCAAGGGCCTGGCTCCCGGCTTGTGCTCCCTACGAAGAATCTTGTACCATCTGGGGTACCAACTCATGATCTCCCGCCGGTCCATCCTGGAAGAAGAATCCAATGTAGCAATAACAACGACACATAGGGCACGCCTAAAGTGTTGCGCCAACCGTAATCAACTCCCAACAACACGCACGTTTGCCAATGGGGGTTGCCTATAGAAGAAAACCCCTCTCTCTATAATGGGCCAAAGTGGGCAAGATATGCGCAACTCCATCGATGTACTCTTGAGTACTACTCCTTAACGAAAATGCGCGGCTACGATAGGCACGTATGTGCATCTGTCTGTATCTCATCAATGTGTCGGCCAAAGAATGGATGCTCCACCATATCCAACGGCTCCTACTGTCTACTAGCCCCATTGCATAACAATCCCATCAATCTCCAACATCTAGAGGATATGGATCCGCAAGCGAATCCTTTGTACTCGGTGTCAATGCATCTGTTGCTCCTCCTCAATGGGCGGCCACTGAGTTAGCCGCATATCCATCAGACTCGATGTGAGCCTCAATACGCTCTCCCCCAAAGGACTATCATGCATGATGTGCACCAGCATCCTCTGCGGCCCTCGACTCCATCGCATATAGCTCACAGGCCGGATCATCACAAGTGCTCTCATCTCTGATCATCTCCCATAGAGTCCCCTAGCACTCTGCAATATCTTGGAGATACGGCTACGGTCTCTTTGTCTCCATCTACACGTGAGCGCTCTCGCTCCCCGGAAGCGACCTCCAAGCTGATCCTATGGGCTCATATGAAGAAGAGTCCTCACTTTGGCACTTGTCTGAGGAAGAGGGCTCTTTTTTATTCTCTCTCATACACGGTGAATATGCCATCCACCCTCTTGATGAAGTGTCGATACAATGTACGAGTCTGAACGGTGGAATGCTACCTCTACGAAGACCCGGTATCCTGCGCGCAGTCTCAGCATGTGCCACGAGGGAAAGAATGATGCCGCCATCTCCCTCACGGCCGCTCACGGTGTAGGCTTAGCGATGACCGATGTGCCACCCTGTGAGATCATCTCATCCCTCGACACCGTGGTTGTCAACTAGTAAACCGACCCGGTCTGCCAGCACTGGCAGGTCTCTCGCCTAGTGTCTTGAGTGCCATCCAAACATCTTGGGTGTGCCTCGCATACCTCGCTACTCATGCCCAAAGTGCCGAAAAGGACAACGGTAAAATCGGTGTGCGTGGTGATGTAGAAGAGGGTCGGATGCATGAGTCCCCACGGATGCCGTCAAGTATCACTCATCACATTCCCTTCATCGATCCCAGGTGAGGGAAATACTCCCAACGGTAAGCTTTGGTGTTGTCCCTATACGACGAAGGCCTCCTGGATGCAATACGCTAAAACCATGTTGTGCGGCACCATATGCCCTCGCATACCATCGGTCATCCATGTACTCCTCGGCATGCCAACGCACCTTTGAGGCATACCCACGTATGCGCACAGGATACTGACTATTGTTGTACCACCTGTGCGAAGTCTCGTCACTGGCTGTGTCCGGGCATCGGTCCACTCCCCGCGTGCTATCAATGTGATGTAGGACACTCCTACTCTCCACGATGCGGTCCCACACACTCTTGTACACCACCATGCAACTTCATGTCCATAGGTAATCCTTTGCTCCAATGATAGAGGCTCCCATCACAAGATGTGATGACCTAGAGAGAGAGTTTGTGCCTCTACATGTCGGACTACCACCAATCGGTAACATCGCCTTCATCGTCGCATCGCTATGCCGTGACGAATGGATCATCACTCCAAAACCTCCTCGAGGGGTGGGAAAGTGAATTTCCCTATGTGTCGGTAGTGTTACCACCAGCAGCTCTGCTTTCGTCTCTGTGCCCCACACAAAGGTGAAGAATCCCTTGGCCCTGCAAGGCGCATACGAGTAGCACGATGTCACCTCCTCGGAGCAAGCTCCTGTAAGGTATGTTGACCACTCCCGTGATCCCGTATATGAGTGTCATACCAAGACAACCTAGGGTGTACGCTCATAAGCGGTTGGCCACGCGGCGGCAGAGCACTCCCCCAGCCGGAATGCGCATGCTGCAACTACTGCGCCAAGTTGTATCTTCCAAGGCATAGTCCAGCGGCACACGGGAAATGATAAGTGATCCCTTTTTGGATCCCAATGCCAATCTAGGGTCCTGTATGCACAACACCTAGGAACTCTGTTTGAACTACACCTAGGTCCACCACTATCTCAAAACCCCGCTCACGGGGTACCAACTCAAAATCTCTCGCCATCCAACCTCAACATGCGGATGCGCTATCTGTGCAACTGCGATCGTCTCATACGATTGTCCAAGTCAACATATGAGATGCGACTAGGTGGCACCAATCTCACTCTCTCCAATGGGAAGAGGTGACCCAACAATCTTGCTAGTCCGTCCATGCATGCTGGAAGGGGAATGATGCGACGGCTGAGCGTAGCACAGTTTGTACCATCGGGGAATCCGGTCGTTCCCCAATGCGGGCCAACAGTGGTGACTCGGCACAAGCCACTCTCATGCCTTCCCGGCTCCATGTCTTGCAACAAAATGGCCTCCCAAGCGGCGGTGTGCCTTCCTTTCAAAACTTGAAGAGGTCTGCCGAGCCAGGTAATCTGTTGCTATGAGCCATCATCCCAGACACCTGCTGCTTCCTCCTAGTGCCTCATCGAAGGTGGATACATCTCTTGCGGCTCCTTTGCACCCATACGTAATGTTGCTACCACCGAAGACTCGGACGCGACTACGCCATCACCTCAATGGATGAAGCTCTCTTGAGGTAGGCTCTGCCTTCTCACTACATCAGCAGAGCACGGCCAAGGAGGTCTCCAATGAGGGTGAATCTTGTGTCACACTAGGTGTAACCTCGGACTCCTTTAAATCTGTGTGCCCTCATCCTCCAAGTGCGAGGTAACCATTTTAATGGTTTTTCCTCTCCCGTGCTCGGTCAAGGCGGAAAGAGGTATCAACTTCTCCTGAAAGCTTTCTCTGAGCGCTGTGGATGACCGTCAAATGTCGGTAGATGGAATATGCCTTTGTTGTGCGGCTGTAATCCGGGTCATGTGAGTGCCTATTCATTGTGAAAGTTGCGGGGGTACGCTATCCGGCCAGGCCCAGGAGCAAAATCTCTGAATGGAAGGGCATCACGAACTCACAACATATGCACGATGCACAAGGCGGAAATAATCACCCATGTGGACGAGCTCGGCTCTGCTTGTGCTCCGCACCGTAATGCACTCGGGGAAAGTGGGCATAGTGAAACGTGTGTGGGTGTATGTGATGCCATATCTTTGAGTGACATCATGCTCGACAAATGGTGGGATGTGCTTGATCCCTTACTAATCTGGAAACCCCTTGGGGTTTCATGGCATCTAGCCTCTGCAGTGATTGAATCTCTACCCCATTACCTCAATGCACTTATAATGAAAGGATCCTTTCTTACGATTTGAGGGCAGAAGCTCTCCAAATCTCTTTGCACCATCATCACCTGCCATTGGCACTTTACGCTATGTGTCTACGGGCTCCTCGGCCCTTACATTCTTTAACGAAAACCATACTACTGTAGCCCCACACCGACCTTCGGTTACTTGCTAGGCCTTTCCCGGAAAATTCTAGGAATTTTGGAAGGTGATCCTTGCCCAAAACCCAGAAAAACTTCGAGAAATGGTTTCTTCTAATTCCAACCTTCAAAATTTGACCCTTTATATTTTGGCTCTTTTTCCCAATTTCGTTTTTGAGGTACACCATTGCTATTGCTCTCGAAAGTTCCGGCAAACCTCGTGTATGATCTCTCTTTCCCAATGTCATAGACCTACGAGTGAGCCGAGTGTCTTTGATACCCTTTTGGCAATATCACGAAGAAGAAATAGGCAAGCAATACAAGCATACGACAATATAGAAAATGTAGGAAATAGAACATAAAGCACATACTCCTTAAAAATGCGGGAATGCTAAACCATTTTATTAATGCGAGAATATAATGAAATACAATGGATAATCGGAATGATAGCACCTATTCTTGCTCAAGAGAGTGAAGAACTCTCTCGAAAGACGGTAATTTAACTGCAAGATCTTGCATCCAGTGCTAGAAAGCTATGGCTAAGCTGGCACATTCTTGGAGATGAGTAGCAAGAAACTAGGGGCTGATCCCTTGCGGAATGAGCTGAAAATGCAAAGTCACACAGCCTGCTCACCACAGGACAAAACCCGGGAAACCATATCAAGAACGGTCAACCTCCCAGAAATCACCAAAGAAACCCTCCTCGAAATTCACAGCGCCTCTTACGAGGGCTCGGTCACCAGATGCCAAATGATAATAGGCGCGCGGTCTCAAGCTCCTCGAAACCTCCTCTACGGCAAAGGCCGATCCTCCACAACGGATATCCGCCCGAAACTCTGCCAGAAAACCCCGCAACGGAACACCTCAACTAGAGGCTAGGTCACACTCTCTCCCAAAGGCCCCCAACGCGATCCTGAAAGTCCGACTCCTCGGCCAAACAACCAGCAAATCTCTCGCTAAAGGCCCGAAGGAAAAACCTTGCCGGCAGGCACTCGAGAAAGTCCCCAGGGGCCCCAGGCGAGATCTCGGCCACAGGAGACACTCAACGCACTAAACGGTCTTTGAGACGAGGAGCTAACTGACCCGGCGTGCTCAAGGGACAAAAATGTCTAGCTCCGATATCATCAACAACAGAATGCCCCAAATGAGGGGGCTCCTCCACCTTTTATAGCATTGGTTTCCCTCCAAAACCAACGTAGTCTCTCTCTCCTCCACGTGGTGTGTGGCCCCCTTGGCTCACCCCTTAAGTTACAACGTACGTGCTACTAGGAAAGTGTTTTATTCCACTAAAGTGAGTTAGACCCCCTTTTACTCTCTTTTTTTATTTATCTGAGCCACATACGACAAAACAATACAAGTCGAATATTCAATTCGTTGTCGCTAATTAGGAATATTACGATTTGGTTGAGAAAGCTCTTCGGTGAAATTTCATTTGGACATGTACTAGATACCACCGTTATCCTTTGTGATAACAGTGGGATTCGTCTTTTACGAGAATCCGTGTTCCACGTTCGATCCAAGCATATTGATATTAAGTACCGAGTTTTCTAGGAGACATGCTTGGTGCAACGAGGCACGTGGGCTCGATCACATAGGAAGCGATGAGTAGGTTGCGGATATTCTCACGAAGCCCCTTGAGAAGGTCAAGTTCTAACTTTAAAATTGAGAAGCTTGGAATCATGGAAAGACCCTATTTGTGAGGGTCACCTTGAGTTGGACTATGAGCTACGGGAGCTCTAGGGGGCTTAAGGAATAGCTTCTTGGAGCTATAGCACACACACGACGGCAGAGCTTCTTTGAACCTTGTTGTGCTTGCCTTTTGCCGTTATGATGTGCGAGTTGGTTCACCTTCTCTTTTATCTATGCCACACTGTGCATCCCTACCCATGGAGTTTCGGACTCATGGGAAGTACCTCTCATTTGACCAATGAGGTGGGAAATGTGGATAGAGACCAATAACAAGACCGATGGACACATGTCGAAGTTATATACTCTCTATGTCTAGGATGGCACGTGTCCAACACCTTGATGGGATCAGTCGATGAGTTCTTACCTCTAAAATGATTCGGTCGGTAAACTAACTTTGGATTAGTATGTGACTCTTTTTGAGTCTATTGAGGTTCTTACCTCTAAATTGACCCGGAGTGAGTAAACTAACCCGAGGTTAGTATGTGACTCTGTTGAGTCTATTGAGGGTTTTACCCTCTAGGCGACTTCGGGTCAACGGAGTGTGATGTCTTTGTGACTCACTCTCGTTTGTTTTCCCTTGAGGCGGCAAAGCATGTTATAACGGGGATGACGGGGAACACATGATGATAGTACATGATGGTAACGATCCTTGGATGGCACATGTGGACGGATGGAGTTCTCCTAGTTGAGAGGGAGTGCTAATTTTGAGCAACTAAGTCCAAACTCCATGTTACTTGATTGCACTACTCATATGATGATGATTATATTTTTGTTGGATTCCAATTTCGAGAGGGGAATTCTTAAGATTGATATAAAGGTCTGTTCTGCATTTGATAATGAGAATATATTTGATTTTATTTTTGTGGTAGGGTTGGCCCAAATTTGTAATGTAGGCTCACAAGCCCTACAAATGCATCACATACCCTCATTTGATGGGTTTGGACTTCAGAGAGATGATGTCCATATCATCATCAACTCAACACACATTCATCTTGTGATCTGATTAGTTCGCACGGCACAGGAGAGGCTTCCCTCCTTCACACGTGAATGCGAACACTGTGAAGAAGGTACAACGCAATTTTGGACTTGTTATCGCCTTGCCGCCTGCACTGTACGTTCTAAGTGGGGAAAGCAGCACTGACACAAGGTGTGGTTGGTGTCAGGAACTTAGAGATAGAACATCCACACTAATCCCAACTCTCTGGATGATTTAAAATCATATCTTGGATGTAAGGAGGTAAGATGCCTAAATGGAAAACTAAGTTAAAGATTTGAGTTTCTAGAGGAGAATGTTAGAGTCAAATAGATTACTTCTTAAGATTTATAAGCAAAAAGTGATGTAGGAAGCAATAACCATCCAATGCATGAAATAAGTGTAAAGCATATGAAACCAGTGTCTTCAATGAATTGGTTTTTAAAATGAAATTTTATTTGCTTAAATGAAGTAAAATGCTTTCAAATGGAAAGCAAAAGTAATCTGAAAAGTTGAAACAAGAAAATGTTAGCACAAGATATTATAAATGCCTTCAAGGTAAACCAAATTTATGAATCCAAGCATGAGAAGCTATCTTGCTCAAAAGGAAACAATTAGTGTTCTACTTGCAAAATGTAGATAAAAAAAATATTTTCCACAACAAAGTATTCAATTCCAACAATGACAAGGAGATCTAAAAAATTTGCAAGTAAAACCATGAGGTTTATTAGCATGAGATGCAATTATACTAGATTTGGATGCAATTAATCTTGGTTACTTTTAATTTAAAATGCCTAATCTAGGTGAGGAAGTCCTCTTCTTCTTCTCTTACCAAGGGGTAAAAGTTGGGGTAGTATTTGTAAGAAAGAGGGCGAGGACACGGGTGTCATTAACAATATCAGGTCCCGGGTCTTACGAGCCGGCGTGTGCCTTCGTTCCTACGAAGGACAAGCCACTTTCATAAGCTGAGGTCGCACGCTTTTTACCTTACTTCGTACCAAATTGAAGAAGTTTCCGAAAGCCTTTTTACGTAATATTCCCAATTAGCTTGCTAATTGGAATATTACATTTTTGTATTATTTCTTTGCTTTAGATAGGAATAATAAATAAAGTGAGAAATAAGAGGGGTCACCTCACTTTAGTCACCTCACTTTATAATAAAGTGTGCTTTTTTCTAGTAGCAGCGTTGTAACTTAGAGAGGGGGCCTTGGGGTCCACGTGGATATGATGGAGGAGACATAAGGTTAACCCAAGGTAGCTACGCGGATCCAGGAGTGAGTTGAGTTTTGAGATTGGTGTTATAAAGGAGAGGCTCTCACCTCATTTTGAGCATTCATGATTTGATATTCTTATTGATAGTGGACTCTTATGCCTTGACACGCGGTTGTTTAGTCGGTGCAACGACAGCATTTGGTGCACGAGTGTCTCGGTCGGAGATCTCACCCTTAGCCTCGGGGACTTCGAGTGCAGCACGGTAAGGTTTTTAAGTTTCACCGCGCAACCGAGACAGTGCCGCCTAGTGAGTTTGGTCGGTACACTTTCGGTTCCGGCGGTAGACGACGGCAATTTCGAAGTATATCGAGGGGAGAGAAAGCCCTCTTGTGGATGCGCAGAGGAAGAGGAGAAGGACGGCGATTCTTGAAGGAGAAGGACGCTTGTCTCATGCGGAAGGAGGACGGTTGTGCCTTTCGGAGGGAGGAGACGCGTCCAGAGAGGACGCGATTCCCCGTCCCGCGGAAGCGACGGCGGCTGTTTGGGAGGCGGAGAAGGACGGCTGTCTAGCCACACACAAGTGAGGGCCTTTGTCCATTTAAAGGAGGTAAGGGTTAGAGATGCGAAGGTTTATTGCTAGATCCGGTTGTGGGGAAGGATAGATCTTGAGATCTAGTCTTGTATGTTGAGATCTAGTATTGTATGTTGCGAGATACGGGGGGTTTAGCACTAGATCCGGTGGAGGAGTGACGGATACGAGGAGATATTGATAGATCTAGCCGGATACGAAGGAATAACACGAGATCTAGCCCTAGAGAGGTTTGTAGATGCGAGAGATAGTTCCGGAGATCTAGTAGATGCGAGGGTTTGGCATCGGATACGGTGATATTGGAGGGCCTTGGTCCCGGGGGAAGGAAGGACGCGAGATCTGATTGGAGGCTTCGAATCCATCGGGAAACGCGATTCGAGGGAGCGAGGCTATTGTGAGGAGGGGCTCATCGGCGTTTCCCGACGATTACGTAGCGAGGTTCATCGTACGGAGGATTGAGAGACTGTGCTTCACTGTTTTCGCAACGGCTGTCACTGGCGAGAGACGAGCGTTTTCCGATTAAGAGAGGTTTCTTATGAGTTAGAGATCGGCCCCGGTACCGGCGCGGTTCATCTCCCGAGAGCGGCTAGGGCCAGACTGTCCCTTGTGCGGCCATTTTCTTGTATGGGAGGGTCATCACTTGCCTAGGGCAAGGATAGGTGCCCGATTCGATTTATTTGTACTTCTCTCTATGTACTTTTTCGATTAATAAAATGGCTGGAGTTTACGGTATTACATGTGTCATGATTCGGTGATGCGGTTCGGCATTGCATTCTATATCTATACGGCATATTTGTATTATATTACGGTTATTCCCCTTTGGGGATAATACATTTTCCTTATAATTTCTATTATGCAGCTTATGCTTGAGTAAGTTAAATATGTACCTAAATTAGGTCGTACTATGATATGCGGGTAAGTTTGCAAGTGCTATGTAAAAAATGGAAATGATCTTAGTAAGATTGTTCCACAAGATCACTTTCTATATTTACTCAAGTAAACATAAGATGACAAGTGGTTCATGTTCCTATGTGCCCACACACATGTACTAGCTACATCCACGGTCTTAATGAATCGCGGTAAATCCTCTCGAAGGATCTATTGTCGGCACACTAAAGCCTAACCCACGAGCGTCTAGGAGAATTGATCCACGCGGCCTCTCAATCGCGGGTACTTCCAAGTGGGGACTCAATCGGTTAGGCCTTATGGGGCTTCAAGTAAACATAAGAATGCATAGAATTCAAGAACAATTAAAATTGTGAGTTGGTAAAGATAAATGATGAATAAATTAAAAACTTGATGCTTGTGAGCAATTAATTTGCATGTAATGTAAAATTTGATAGCTTTAAAAATAAAATTGAGATTTTTATTATACAATAGTTTTGCAAACGGAACTTTAAACTTGAGGAAATTAGCTTGACATGAAAATAAGTGAGCGCTTTGAAAGATATAGACTTGTCAAATACATAATGCTTCAGTATTCTCAAAATGGAAATGTGGCATAACAATAAAACGTTATTTAGACAAATGCCAAGCTAAATAGATCAAATTTTACCCATAAAAAATAATGATGCTTGCATGAAGTATTGCTTTGCAAATGGAAATGTCACTTGAAATTTGTAGTAACTATGATGAGAAATGCAAACTTAAAATCTGTGAAGCAAACTTGAGGAAAAAGAAATGCGATTTGTGTTACTTCCTAATTAGAGTATGTATATGGTGTGAAAGAAAATGAGAATGTCAAGACCAATAAGTCAATCCATCTACAAATTCTCCTCATTGCAATAGAGAGATAGGGATGCCAATGGGTAAAACACACACTCTCACATAAAAGCAAGTTTATTTTATTGTGGTGTTACAATGAGGTTAGAGTCTCTTGGAGGGTTTCCCAAGGAATCGATGAGAGAATACAATGTAAAATATTGAAACAAAGAAGAAATCCCTTCAAGTATGGGAGCCTTAAAAGAAATTAAGAGGTTCTACAATTGGAGAATACAAGCGTCAAGTAGTGTATGACTTCTAGCCTTCTTCCACAAGTTCTCTAATGCCCATGGCCTCCTTGGAGATGACTTGAAGCTAGAGAGAACCTACAAACAAGAATGTTAGGGCTGCAAAATAAAACCAAAGTTAGTGTGAAAAGAGAGCATGTAAGTATGTGAATATGCTACAAAATAATATACAAATGTTAAATCAGTGATGGGAAAAGATCCTTAATTTGCTTGTCTAGGCGAGAAGCTCTTGAATAACTATATAATGAAATGAAAACATAATTAAAAGATGTAAATGAAATTTTTAATATTTTGATTAATGCATAGACTATGTGAAGGAGAACCACCTCAGAACAAATTAGCTAAAATATTAGTTCTATGAAATTAAATAATGATGAGAGCTTTTTGAAAACAATGCTAAGAGTGGGTTGGTCTCTTGAAGACTTCCCCTCACGCTTGCTAGTTGATTCAAAATGATCCTCTACAAAAATTCCAACAAACATTAGCTAATATGGATTAAATCAATAAACAATGGCAAGATAACTCTAAAATTTGTATGAAAATAGATAGAGTTTCTAACCTAGAGCATGTCAATAAACCAATTATAAATGTAAGATAGTTATACATCTACAATTCAACAAAAACATGAGAAAAATGAAATATAAATCAAAGGCACAAGTAGAGATATACCATCAATGCTCCAATGGAATAGCAATCATGAATGAATCCAAAGTCTTTTTATTTATATGAAGAAAACAAATACATAAATGACTTCCCCAAGCTTCCTATTAGCTCGTTGCAAAGAATACAATATGGGAGCCCATTTCTACATTATATAGAAGGTTGGGAGCAAATCCCAATGAAGAACCAAATGGCAAGTGGTGAGAGGAGGAGATCACAAGGAAAATTTAAATTTGATAAGTGGAGCTCCATTTCAGAATGTAAAAATCAGTTAAAGCAGAAGTGGACATCATTTTTTCTTCCCATATGTGCCAAATTCAGATTTTATGACGGAATAAGTGTATATGGGTGGTAACCCATGTGGGGACAATTTCCCACAAAAATCTCCACGAAATATTTTCCCCCAGTCTCCCAAATGTGCATTAACTTCACAAATTCGAATTTCCAAGTAAGCAACTCTCATTTAATGCCATAAATTCGATTTTATTGAGCACATGTAATTTCCCTTTGATTTAGGAGTCTACCTCACCTTGTAACTCCATTTTTAACTCCCTCCATAATTTTCCACTTCATTTCCACCTCATTTAGCACGTGTGGATATTTATTTTCTCAATTTATTTAATTGTTTGGTTTAATTAATTGCCAAATTTTCCCACTAAACTTGGGAAAAGTGGGTTTTGAGGTTCAAAACACATTTTTAATAGCCTCAAAGTGTCATATTAGAAAGTTGATGGTGAGAGGTGTAAATTTGATTACTCATACCCCATACAACTTCTCTAGGCAACACTTATTACCACCCAATTCAATTACAATTTTTATTGCAATTTTTCGACTTTGAAATCTAAAAAAATTAAATGACTACCTAGACCTAACCAAATTCCACAATTTTTTTTGTGGCGCAGTCTAGTATGCTAATATGCCGATAGAGCTCTAGACACTAGGACTCACCCAAGGCCTCACCATCAAACCATACTCCGGTTTTGGGGTTAAATTGGAGGAAAAAGCTCAGTGTGCTAAGTCTGATAGAGAGACGATAATTAACCAAGTAAAAAAGCCTCCAGGAAGTAATACTCACTTGTTGGCAAGGTCCCAAGCTACCTAGGCACATTACGGACTCAATGCGGCTCAAATTCATCATTACTAGCATCTGTAGCCACAATTCCCAGCTGAGGCAGGATAAAGGTTAAGAGAAAATGATAAGAAAAAGAAGTAGAGTTTAAAAACTACGACGAGCCGTGATATCTTATCGTGTCAGTGTTCTTTGGTTCATCTTTGGGCATGGAGTGTTCATATAATCATCAAGTGCCACTCCGGTGGTCAACAAGATTGTTTTCGGAGTTTCTAGACAACGTTGACGAGCGTTGACTTTGGGTCAACGCTTGGACTTCCAGAAGCTGCATTTTTTGGGCAGAAATTCCAATTCTTTTGAAGGCTGTGTTGTTTGGCACAAAAATCAAGGTTGAATGTTGACTTTGAAGTTTGACCAAAGCCCCTTTGATTGCGGCGTTAGCTTTTGCGTTGACAGTTGGAGTTTGACTTGCGTTGACTTTTGGAGCTATCTTTGAGGTGTGTGTGTGACAATTGTGGAACGCTGATTTCTTGTTGGAGAAGTTGGTTTGACCAACTCAGAGCCTATTTGGCTAGGGCCTTTGTTGAAATTTGTTGTAACAAACATTTATCTATCCATTTATTTGGACAAGAAGATTTACATTCATTATTTGGTTTGTACTTTATTGATCTATTATTATGTTCTATCAGCATTTTACTTTCATGTTTATGTGATTGCTAAATTGAATTGTGACCTATAAGAAAGATTGATAAAATTGCATTAAACATAGAACATACCATGGTTATCTAAATTTAACATATATACCTTTGCCATCCAAGTAGTCGAATTACCATTGTGTGTATAGATTTTTTTGTTTATAGTTGTTCAAAAAGGCTAGTTGAAGACTGGAGTTTGATATGTTGTAGCTTTCATTCACCTCTATGCTGTTCTACACTCTAGTTTGAGAAAGTGTCTACTTTCTTTGCTCCTTTATTTGCCGATTTCTTGACCATTGCTTTAATGGTGTTGGTTCAATTTCTTTGAATTTGTAGATTGTCTGTTACAGGTGGAAATTTAGTTTCAAACATTTGCACCGGGATCTCGAACTCCAATACACAGACACTCATGCGAGGAGGTTTTTCCTGGTGATGAAAGGGAGGGAACTCTTCTTTTGGCTGCAGATTCACAAAAGAAATATCCTGGAGAGCCTGAAGAATTTGCAGTGTTCAGTAACTGTGCCATTCACTATCCCTGTGAATGCCGCACACCAGGTGATTTATTATGTATTCCAAGTATTCTTGAAGTGTCTGACATAACATGATTTACTTCTGTAAATTTGTGGGGGAAGTTTAAAGAAACTAGGAGGCCAAGGTTATTGCAATTTATTTCCATCCAAAGAATCATAAAGTGGTATAGGGCATATAGGTTCTTTATTCTGGTGGAGGTAAAGAGAGAAGGGCACTAACATGGGAAGTAAAAATCTCCTAGCAATTGTCTGGATGGACATCTTCCTGTGCTGTTTGTCTAAATTCATAACAAGTATCTGTTGAGTTAAGCTTGCCTGTCGAAAAAAGAGTAAGTAAATAGTGGTACCCCTCCTCTGTATTCATTCATCCAGTGGTTGGGCAGGCAGGACTCCATCTCCTAAGCAGGGTGAATCAGTAAGTGAAGGTCTAGTATAACAGGTTTCATGCATATAGAGATAGAGAGCAGAATGCACATGCTCTTCCATGATATCGTCCTAAGGCAACAAACAACAGGGTGGAGAATGGTAAAAAGTTAAAACACAGTGTGCTGGGTCAAGTACATAAAACAAAACCCAAAAATGTAGAGCCTAAAACTTCTTTTCATCTCAAGTTGGTCAATATATAGAAGTAAGATGCTTTGTGGGCATAAGTCAAGACTTAATGCCTGAATGTGAATTTTTCATGATTAGGAGTGACATGTTAGTTACTGTTTATGACCTAATGGTGTCTATATAAGTGGTCAAATGTAATGTAAATAGTAGATTGGCTTTGACAAGGGTAGTGCGTTAGAATTAGTATATATAAGAAGAAGCATAAGTGGACCATTAATGTAGAGAGTGAAATCCCAACACAGGGGTTACCACTATAGAAAGATGCCCTATAACATCACATAGGTTGTTGGGCTGTGAGTCCCTAGACAATCACAGTTAGAACTGCATTGATATGAGTTGTGAACCTTATCTATTGATGAGGTATTGTCATGATCCATTGATCCAATGTGAGTAGTACAAGGTGTAGAGAATGGCTTAAAGCTTTTTCTGCCAAGTTTTCTTATTTTCTTGCTTTTGCTCTATCAAGGAGCCTTCTTGAGTCTGAAGGGCTCTGGTAGTTGCTTCATGGTAGCAATCCATGAAACATGAGGTGTGAGTAGAGATCTCTTGTTGGTTCACGATGAAAAGATTTGTCCCAAGCAAAAGGAATCTGCAATTAGATGAAGACGACCCGACAAACAGGGTGTTAGTTATCTTGATTCCATGCTACAGTTTAATTGGGGCATTCTTTTTAGTGTATCTTGGAACATATTTCTTTAGATATTGTGTGTGAAGAGAGAATGAAGTGACAGAAATGTAAAATATTCATTTTGGATCTGGTTGGTTCAATTGGTCATGATATCAAAAATTACATTGCCATTTTCTTTTTTCATTTTCTAGTTTGTATGAGAATGATCTGTTTTCAAGTACTACATGGCAAGATCCACAAGAAAAATTGCTTTGCTTCTGTGTAAGTTCTAGAGGAGAAATAACTGCAGATTGCTTGTAATATGATGAACAATACGTGCATCTTGTTGGAAGCAGTTCAATCCTCTGTCTCCACCACTACCGTAGAAAAAACTCTTCATCATTTCACTTTTTGTATCCATTTTACATACAAGGTGACTCAGCAAACAATGATTTGAGAACCCAACAAAGAAAAAGATCGTTATAAATCGCCAATCACTGCTTCAGATCAGCCTTCTTGATTATGACCGGGTTTTTTGGTGGCACGGAAATTTTCTCCTGCTGGCGATAGTATTGTTCTGGAAGAGATTTACTTGCAACAATATTCCCCCATCACAGTGCACCACGGATCCAGATTGCATAAGTGCCTAACTGTATAATGCAGAGGCTAGCATTATTAATCGCTCATGGATTGAAATCATTGGATACAGAGTTGTAATATTCACGGATATATGCAGATGATTCCTTAATGCATCATCATCTATGATAAAAGGATCTACACCAAAACTCAAGCTTTTGGAAATTCAGAATCAAATGGTGAGTTGATCTACTGCCTCAAACTTTTTTGTCAAACTATTCTGAGATTTTCGGTTCCTTTGGGACAGATCTATGCACACCAGCCATAAACACCTGGGCATTGTTTGCCACTTCTATGAATTATATTGGATCTGCAAGTTCGTGATCCCGAATTGACAAAATTGCCCACATGCACCACTTAGCTGGAAAGGGCACAACTTCCATGCAGAGCTACGATGATGATGAGTCGACCCACAGTAGAAGATGTAAAATGTTTTTTTTGGTATCAACAATTTTATTTTTAATCATAAAGCAATCTGCACAGAGAATAGTAGCACCATAAACTACATATGAGCCAGCATCAGTTAATTTTTCATATCCGGTTGTGATTGGGTGTTCTAGTTTGAAGTCATAGCAATTTTAAACTGGGTGGATTGTTAGTATGTATTATGACTAATGGAATGGAATAGGTATGTTGTTACCTTGTTGAAGCAAAAAAGAAGGCTTAGGGGAATTTTGTGAAAGAAGGGAACCTTTTTTAAAAGTCTTTGAGGAATTTTGTTAGAAAAGGTGGGGAACCCTTTTATAGAAGAGCTTGGTAAGTGTTTACAATGATCAAAAATCTTGAAGAAAGCATTTGATGAACTGGGTATAAGCCAAATTGTAATATTTTCTAATGGAAATTTTTTAGTGATAACAAAACTGAGCCAAATATAAATAACACAGAATTTTCAAATTATACCACAAATGAAAATTTCTCCCAAAATCCTCAATCTGGCAAAATTTTATTAATAATAGCGCTGTGGTACAAATGAGTTGGAGAAAATGCACGGGCTTGCCCAAGGCAAGGCGTTTGCAAACACCGGAGTGGTGAGTCCAGAAAATCCCAACAGCTGCAATGGCCAAATCCTCCAGAACACTGCAAGCTGCAAGCACTGGGTAGTAAGTACAGAAAATCCCAACAGATTGCAATAGCTAAATCCTCCAAAACAACGCATTGCTGCTCCGAACAACACCTTGCGGCCAGACTAAACCCACTGATTTGTCTCTCTAGGTAATCTGGGACAATTTCTAGGAAATTGGGGATGTGATCCTTGTCCAAAACCCCGAGAAAAACCCACTGGGGATTTCCTTGGTTCCAACCTTTAAAATTTGACCCTTCACGGCTTGGCCCTCTTCCAATTTCGAAATCATCCTTTGTGGATGATAATGTCAATCTATGCTCGCCAAACTCCGGCAGAATACTTCCTCAAATGACCTCTAGTAATTTCCACAACACCCCGGCTCCTATCTCCCTGGAATAACGCCTGCCCCACAAAAGCCTCACTCCGTGATTGCCGTCATGGAGGCTGATGATACGATCTCTACGTATGATGAATGGCTTGCGTGTAGGTTGGCCCTCTCGGTGTAGGCTGTCTCCACACTTGGAAAATGGAGCGACAGCACTCTTGTAGCTCCTCACAGTCCAATCCCCAAGCAACATTGCTCCACAAATAACAACGTAACTCCTCCCTACTTGCAGTAGTGGCTTCCAAGCTTGCGTGCCATGCCTTGAAAACTGCGTGGAACTTCTAGATGGTGCTCCCTCAGAATGTAATGATAAAAGGAAAGCCTTCCTTGGGTGGGACTCAGAGTCCCATAGAAGAAAGGTTGAGCTTCTCTCCTTGGGAAGCTCTTGTACTAGAAAACAACACAATATTAATATTAGAAACGGGCGAACAACTAAGGCAAATCCGAGTTTTCAAATAGACAAAAGACCCGATGCTCCTTCATTCCTTCTATTTATAGTTATTGGCCATGAGTTGCCCTGTGGGTCTTGTTGACCAACTGGAGTGGCACTTGATGATAATGAAAGACTCCATGCCCAAAGATGAACCAAAGACATTTGTGCCATCGGATATGTGGGTTCAGCAGAGTTGCAAACTCCTTCTGTACCTCATTTTCTCTTGTACCCAGTTACGCCCTACGAGAATTGTAATAAGTGATGCTAGTAATGATAGGTGCAGTCGATGATGGTCTGTGTATGGGGCCTAGGTAACGGGACCTTGCCAACAATTGAGTATTACTTTGGGAGGTTTTCTTTCAGTTAATTATCATCTCTTTCTGAGGAGTTAATAGTCAGTGAGTTTTTCATAATTATATCTAGGCAAATCCTGACAGTGGTGGGGGCAACAGGTGAGTCCTAGTGTCTAGAGTTAATGTATATTACCATGCTAGATGTAAAAAATTTATTAGTAAATTTAGTTGAGTCTAGAGTAGTGATTTTTAATTTTTTAGATTTCCACTGTAGTTGAAATTGCGTAAAATTAATTGAATTGTAAACAAATTGTTGTATAGAGAATTTGTATGGGTATACGGTATGAGTAATCAAAATTATATTTCACATGCTCAACTTTCTACTATGACACACTTTGAGGAGTTAAAAATGTGTTTGAACTCTCAAAACCCATATATAAAAGATTTAGTGGAAATGCGGCAATGGTAAACTAGAAATTAAATAAATGGAGAAAAATCAATAATACATGGTAAATGAGATTGGAAAAGGTATATGGAGTTGAGTAAGTCTCAAGGTGATGCTTACGGACAAAATCGAGGAAAATACATGCTCAAATGATTGAAATTTTACGGCGATGGGCAGAGTTGTTTACTTGGAAATTCGAATTTGTGAAGTTAGTGCATATTTGGTATGGACGGTTGGGAGAATATTTGGTGGATATTTTTGTGGAAAATTGTCCCCACATGGAGTTACAAACCATATACATATAAGTTACATCATAAAATTTGATTTGCTTTTCAAGGAAGAAAAAAATGATGCATCCCTTGCGAGAATTCGATTTTTACGGCACATTGAGCTCCACTTACCAAATTCGAATTTGCTTGAGATCTCCTCCTCTACCACAACAGCATATGATTCTTCATTGGGATTTGCTCCAAAATTTCTATATAATGGAGCCTTTCAGGCTCATATTGTATCATTTTTTTACTAGCTATTGTGCTTGTGGAGGCAACTAACCTTTTACACTGAGAAATATCAATAAAGACTATGGGGTTTCATTCATGAGGTGTTCCTCCTTTTGAGTCGATGAATTATTGATCAATTGAAAGCATAATTCTTTTTCCTCGTGCTTTGATCTAATTTGTTTTCCATATGCTCTTGTAGATTTGTTAATGTAGAGCTATCTTACATTGACATTTGATTTAGGAATATGCTTTAGGTATGAATGCTCTAAGTTGGTTTCAAATAAATCTCTAGGGTTTCTTATACGTATTGTTATTGCTAGATCTATATGGAACTGATTATAATTGAAGTTTTGTAGGAACATCTTGTTGGGATCAAAGAATCAAGTGTTGGGAAAAAGTCTTTGGAGAGACCAACCCCACTCCACTCTTGATACATTCTCAAAGGAAGCTCTCATTTGTTCTTTGGAACATGTAGCCTTATCTTACAAGTGGTTTTGCGAGTTTTGGGATATAGCTTGTGCCATAATTAAATACTTTAAATTTGAACATCTTTTTAAAACATACTTTAATAACACAATTTTAAACTTTCATTTGCTATCTAAGAGGCTTGAAGATGACTTATGAAGGCTATCAAACTCTTTGATTTTGTCTGTAAATTGTTGTGCAATATTTTGTAATTTTATCTATCTAATATTTGATTGATTTTGTAGCCCTCTTTCCGAATTTTTCTTGTGACAGCATTTGAATACAGACAACTACGAAGAGTACTAACAAGTTGTTGCGAGGACCTTTGGGCTACGAATTTCAAATGAGGAGGATAACTCTCTCTTCTTTAGTTGTGGGAGTGAAGGGGCTTATAGCTTCTCTTCTCCTTTTATAAAGTTGGGAATTCTTGCAGAGTAATTCTCAGGAAAAGTCTATGAGTCTCAATATTTATGGAATTTTCTTAGTTTAGAAAAGGCCTCCATATAGTCATTTCATTCTTGTAAAATT
Source organism: Pinus albicaulis (assembly GCA_034641835.2). NCBI lineage: Eukaryota > Viridiplantae > Streptophyta > Pinopsida > Pinales > Pinaceae > Pinus > Pinus albicaulis. The sequence continues at coordinate 302,401,169 of CM076579.1, read as the reverse complement.
AATAAAATTTATGTTTTGTTGTGGGAGCGTAGACGGTTTTACCATTGGCATCTATCCATTTAGATGGATTGACTTAGTGGTTTAGCATTTCATTTCCTACCCACATCACATGTATAATTGGGAAGTAAACTACAAATCGCATAGTCCTTCATTTTATTGTAAATTTGTCTCATTTGCCATCTTCATATGTTTTTGTAGTCTTTACTCATTTAGATACAAGTTTCTGATATACTGCAAACAAAGAAGCATAGCACTTCTGATTTGTAAGCTTGAGTTATTGTTCTAGCTATGAAGCATACTTAAGTGAATAATGTCCATCTTTTACATAGCACTTGCAAACTCATTTTCCCATATGTTTAGGCATTTCACTTTTCATACTAGACTTGCATCTCTAAAGTGCCTCCAACAGTTGGTTGGGAATAAACGTTTTAGGGACCCTCTACCTCTATGGACTCCTCCTTGAGATCCAAATATTTGGGCGAGGGTGAGTTCCGAGGATTAGAGTTCAATTGTAACTTTACTTTGAACTAATTAATAATTAAAGCCCAAGAGCACTATTTCATCACATTTGCGTTAATACCCATTTTTGGCGACACCATGACGGGGACTAGGGCTTCCAAAGTTAGGGAAGCCAGACGAGTCCCCGCTCCTCTGATTGGTGCCTATCGGTGGGAAATAAGAGCTTTCGGAGGGATTTGAGGGAGTTTCTGTGGTATCAGGAGGCATTCGCTTGATATATACATCATCACGACGATTTTGCAGCTGATTTGGGTAAATTCAAGATAGCACCAGGTGGGTTATTTGTGGGCTTAACTCAGGCGGTCATGCTCAGGTGGCATTCGGGAGAATACACGATGGAACACCTTAGTGTAATAGCTCATTGGAACAGGGACGAGGAGACCTACACGATGGGACAGGTTAGACACAAATTTCGGTGACCGGAAGGGCATGGTGGCAGGTTACCCTTTACGCATTGTTAAAGGAATATTTTATAATATTTTAATAAAAAGGAAAAATTAAAACCATGAATAAAATAAAATAATAAAATAATTCTCTAGAAGGCTCAAGGGATCTATAAAGGAGGAAAGCCATTGGGAGACATCTTTGGAGTGAATCATTTTCTTGTGTATGAGAGGTTTGAGAACGTGGATTCTCTACTTGGCCATGCTTGAGACGGAAACCTCGGGTGAGTTGTGGACGTGTTGGACGACAACTCTCTTTGAGGAGACTTCGATTGAAGTTTCACGAACCGGTATTGGAGGTAGGGATCCCATTGAGGATCCTTCGCGGGAGCTTCGGTGGATTCGGTGGTAGGCTACATTTGCCGAAGGGAAGGCCGACGATCGAGTTTTGAAGCCATTGCCGTGTCGCAGTCTGACGGATTTTCTTGAGCCAGTTGTATTTCATTTATCTCGGCCTAATACTAATTTCAGCTTGTAACCCCGGTGATAATATAATAGTGAGTTATATTCTGCTACATTATGGTGTTATGGATTTGCATGTACTTGTATGTATAATTTTACATGTGATATTACGTAACTAAATGTTGATTTTGCGGCATTTGTATGATTTATTTATTTATACGCATTTTTAGTAAAAATATCCCATCGGAATCAATACACGATCGTATACGAGCCTTGTGATGTAGCTACATTGCGGAGTTTTTCGAGTTTTCGGTTCACGGCTATTGTTGGAGGTTTTTGCAAGAAGATAAAAGATTGATATTTCAAATGGGCCATATATTTTATTGTAAACCAAGTATGATGTCGTTGAAAATTTCGGAAAGTGCTGTGATTAATGTTTGGTCAGTTATTTAAAAGACCAAAGACTAAGATTATTAAAGAGTGGCCAAATTAAATTTTTAAGATGTAAATGTGTGTTATTGTGAGCAGAAGTGGACAGCTTTTCACCGGGTAAAACCATCGTGACCATTTTCGAAGGAAAATGACGTTGATGGAGGAAGCAACGTGGAAAGGCAAAATCAACTCATGTGAAGAAGTTGCGGGCAGATGCGAAGACAAAGATAATTTTGAAATTCGATTTATGCCCCACAGGCCATTCAAATAGAGTTCATTCTAGTGGGGCTAAGTCAGATTTATGTTTGCAGGCAAAGTACGAGATCCATTTCTCTTGGAGGACCGAGAGGTATTTTGTCATGTACCCAAAGTGCGGGTACAAGGGTTAATCGGTCTTGCTGAGAGCCCTGGGTCTCGAGCTTCTTAACGACAAAAAAATTAGATTGAAGGAGATTGTTCACAGTTCCGTTGTTGTAATATTGTTGTTGTCATCCTTGAAAGCGGGGCTACACGCGGAGACTTTCGGAGTTAGGAACGGACGGTCACATGTACAGTTGGCGGTGCTATCGGTGGGCTCGGGAGCTTTTTCGGAGGGAGTTTTGAGGAGTTTTCATGGTGTTTGGAGGCATTCGCTTGATATACTCCATCATCCGAGCAGTCTGGCTTTCGTTCCGATGCATTCCGATAACTTTCAGAATTTTGAGTTATTTATGGGCTTAACTCAGCTGATTATGCTCAAGGTGGCATTCCGGGAGGAATATACGATGGAACACCTTAGTGTAATAGCTCATCGGAATCGGGACGAGGAGACCTACACGATGGGACAGTTAGACAGAGATTTCAGTGACCGGAGGAGGCGTGGTAGCCGATATAACCTTTTCTGCATTAAAAAGGAATATTTTATAATATTTTAATAAAAGGGAAAAGTGCTCCATAAATAAAATAATAATAAAATAATGCTCTAGAAGGCTCCAAGGGATCTATAAAAGAAAGGGAGGAGGCCATTGGGAGACATCTTTGGAGTAGATCATTTGCTTGTATATGAGAGGTTTGAGGACGTTGTTCTCTACTTGATGCAGTAGCCCCAGGACGGAAACCCTCGGGTGATTTGTGAGTATTGGACGGAAACCCAATACTTTTGAGGAGACTTCACTTAGGAGTTTCACAGAGCTTCAGAGTTTGGTGTGAGGATCATTCAGATCTTCAACTTGGGCTTCATCAGTTTCAGTGGGTTCAGTTTCAGCGGTTGCCGGAGGGAGAGTGCAGCAGTGCAGTTTGTGGCCAGTGCCGTTCAGCAGCTTATCTTGGTGGCCAGTTTTCTATCTCAGCTCTTCTTGGGTCAGATCTATATGTAAACCCCTGCTTATTATCTATAATAAAAGCTGAGATTTCTCTTCTGTTCTATATGGTATTGGATTGCAGTGTTTCCTGTCTTTTAATTTTACATGGCAATCTTCTGTTGAATGAATGATTATTTTACGGCAAATTGTGGTATTCAGTATTTTTCTGCATTTTAGTTAAAATATCGCATCCGGGATATTACAGTGGTATCGGAGCCACAATCTTGGCTCAGCCTGCAGGTTTACAGTTTAATTGAGTGTTTATTCTGAAAAGCCAAATTCGAGGGTTTATATTGGAGTTACCGAAAGAAAAGTACCAGTGCAGAAGTCGAAACCCATTTCCTGTTGCAGAATGAAGATTCAATAATAAAAAAAATAAAATAAAAAAAAATAAAAAAGAAGAAGAAGAAGGGCTGAAAGTATTGAATTCTCTAGGGCCAAATTTATCAATTGTTACAGTGTTGATTGAAGACCAAAGGCAATTTTTAGAGGCTCTACACTGTCGGAGAATCTTTTTGCAGAGGCGTTGTGCTAAGATTGTATACGCCATGACAGAACAAGCAGCGTATTAATTGCCTTGACAAAATTAATTTCAAATGGAAGCCATTATATTTGAAGCGGAAATATCCATGCAAGAACCAGTTTATTTTGAGTGGAACCGCAATCCTATCTAGGGTTGAAATTTTTTGGACAAAAGTCAAATTTTTATGTTCTCATTAGCAATCAAAATTCGTGAACCAAGACATTAATTGAGCATCGAAGACTTTCACTGAGAAAGGCTGAGGATATTAAGGGAGCAATATGCTGCTCATAAACTAAGATCGTGGATGGAAATCTAAACCGCAGCTGGGCCGGCAAGTTGCAGTTGCTATTCTACCTCCTTTTGTGGTCTCATAGTCAATTGCCCGAGCGACTGCATGTCCACAAAGATACAGTCCGCAAGGAAAGATAGGATCGTGGTAGTAACATAATAGAAGGGGCAGGTTGATCACGGAGTCAAATGCTGTTTGAAGCATTGCTCGACTTGGACGAAGGGACAGCGGCCACAGAGGCACAATAGCTTGAAGTGATGCCGCCTAGATCAGGGCCGATTCATCAAGGTGCCATTTTCGAGTCAACAGTCATTTGACTTCTACCCACACGACGCAGTCACACAGTACGTGATTGTAACTGTGTCGAGGTATTTTTGCTGGCGTCTGAGTTTCTGAAGGAGGATCGAGCAACATCGGACGTGTTGAAAGGGCCGCTTATCCTTAAATCTGCGTTACGTATCACTGAAGCGGGGTATAATTCCCGAATGTCTCATTTAATTCTGAAAATGCCGATTCCATTTTCAATCACAGCGCTGCGAAAATATAGAACGCGGAATTAGAAAGTGCGTGATTACAGTGGGAGCATCCACAGTGATATAGCCGCAATTGTGGGGCCACGAAATATTTTTAAATTGACGTCTCTCTGCAAGGGCCGTGAAGGATCTTTGGAATTTAACGTTGGAGTTAGCGTTACTCGTGGTTTACTGTGCCAGTGTATTTCTGTTTCAGGACAAGTTCCTTACATTTCTGGGCGAGTTAATTTCTTGACAGAGCGACTTTGGCACAATAATTCCTTACTGAAAGACAGAGATCCACACTGCTAGGATAAAGATTGATTATTGGAAAACCTGAGCAGCATTCTGGGTGTAGAACAAATCTGGGCACTTCACTGGGCGAGGAACGATTATCTTGCACTAGTTGAGTCAACACATCAGTACCAGGTTCCTCTATAACGAATTTATGCTTTGCAATTAAGTTTTAATTGGTTGTATGAGACTGCATATCTGAAACATATATTTTTTTTGGGTTGCTTATCAAAGATACAATTGGTCTGATGGCTGTAGCATCATATTATAGTGATTAGAAATTTATTGTCATCTGAAACATTGCCATTAGAAGCATTTTTATAGACAGGGACTCTCGGTCTCTGTATGCTTCATTACAGTTATAAAATTGAGTTAGTGCAATACTGAGTTGAGACAACTCAGAATTGCACATGCAACATTGTGCA